>QYTT01089015.1:31109-48598 GCA_006980735.1 Dasypogon diadema | reverse complement strand
ATGAAATAAATTGAAATACATAAAGTGCAATAAATTATAAAAATTGTAGCGATTTTTGTAATACATTCCCTAATTACAATTTTCAATAAAAAAAGACTAACAAAATAGGATTTAACTGCGTTTTATCAATCACCTTGTTTTAGTTTATCACCTTTCCTATTTGTTTTCTATTCTAAGGTTGTTATGATTTATGATTGCACAAATGTCAATTCACAATTATCGTCAACTGTCATCGGCCATTGTCAATTCTCTATTCAAAGGCCGGAATTACCTTAGCTCTGTTCGATGACCTGCTTTGAGCGGAAAAGATCAATTTAGAGCTCTGCTCTATGTTCGAGGTAAAAAGAGCAGTGCTCTACGTGCTCCTTTTCTGTTTGGTGAAAAAAGAGGAGAGCAGCTTTTAGCGCAATTTAGAGCAGGTTTTCTTGCACCTGCAACAAAGCAAGAGTTGAAATATGACGCATTTGAACTGTCAAAGAACATATAAAGATTTTTTGTTTGCTGCTCTTTTTCACTCATATCATAGATCCGCTCTATTTGGAGCAGGATCGCCGAACAGAGCTATTTAGAGCGATAAGAGACAAGCGGCAAGCGACATGTTACTGAGAATTTAATAGAAAATTAGAATGAAAGCAAAATAAATTGTAACATTGGTGGAAAAATGTATACAGAAAATATTGTAGAATGTTTTGTTCTTGTTGTGTATTTACTATTAGATTATTTGATTTTTATTTATCTTTTGCATACCAGATAGACTTTGAACAAAAGAATTTAACAGTGAAAGTGCGAGAGAATTGTGGGGATTTTTCAATACAACCTTCAATACGTTAAAGCAATTATAACGGTTTTCGAAAAATGATCAGAATGGGACTCGAGCACTTCAATTTACAAAATTGACAAAAGCTTCAAATCGCAAAACAATTAGTGCAGAATGCAGACTCTCTCTTATTTCAAAAATTCATGGCCTAGTCATTTTTTTGTGATCGGAGTGCGGGAGGGCTCGTTCGAAAGGGGATGGTCTGCTGAGCGCGTGTACAAAATTTGGGCGAAAAAGACCGCGTATTTGGGGAGCCACAGCAATTTTCGTGAAATCACCCAGGAAGACGCCTGCGAGTATGCAATTTTGGTTTTTTGCTCATATCTTGGGAACCAAGGGGCGGCCCGCGTTGGGGGCAATTTTTCCGGAGCTCCTGAACTGCACCCTCTCGAATGGCACCGAAATCGCGCCAAAAAAATTTCCGACCAATTCGAGCAAAATTCATAGCCTAGGCATTTTTTTGGGCGAAATTCTAAAGTTCTTCGGATCGGCGTGGGGGAGGGCTCGTTCGAAAGGGGATGGCCTGCTGGGTGCGTGTACAAAATTTGGGCGAAAAGAACCGCGTATTTGCGGAGCCAGAGCAATTTGCGCGAAATCACCCAGGAAAACGCCACCGAGTAGGCAATTTTGGTCTTTGGCTCATATCTCGGGAACTAAAGGGCGGCCCGTGGTGGAGGCAATTTTTTCGGAGCCCCTGAACCCCAGCATCTCGACTAGCACCGAAATCGCGCCAAAACAAATTCCCGACCAATTCGAGCAAAATTCATGGGCTATAGCCTAGGAATTTTTTTGGGCAAAATTCTAAAGTTCATCGGATCCGAGTGCGGGAGGGCGCAGTGGAAAGGGATGGCCTGCTGGGTGCGTGTACAAAATTTGGGCGAAAAGACCGCGTATTTCGGGAGCCACAGCAGTTTGCGTGAGATTACCCGGGAAGACGCCTGCGAGCATGCAATTTTGGTTTTTGGCCCATATCTCGGGAACCAAGGGGCGGCCTGTGTTGGGGGTGATTTTTTTGGAGCTCCTGAACTGCACCCTCTCGAATGGCACCGACGCAGAACAGAATCGGCTTGATGACGGGATATCTCTCTAAGCGAGTATTTGATCTTTTACAGAAAATTGAAAGATATAAACAAATGTAGTTGTCAGCTTTTTATAAAAGACATGTATTTGCTTCTTACATAACAGCCAAGAGATAGGGATTTTTCTGTTTTCCTGTAAAATGCAATTATTTCTTCTTTTACAGAAGATATAATTAAATTCTGCAGCGAGTTTTCAGTAACAGACATATATAATTGCTTTTTACGGAAAATTTAGAAATATAAATAAATTTAGTCATCAGCTTACAGAAAAGCCAAGAAAAAACATTTTTTCTAGGCTTTCCTGTAAAACGCAAATATTTGTCCCTTTACAAAAAAAAATATAAATTGTGCCGTCAGGCAATCTTTCTGTGAAAAACATCTTTTTTTTAGAAAAAAAACCAAGAGGATGTGAATTGGACATGTTGTCATTTTCGGCATTGTATGTTACTCAGGAGAATGTCCGGAGTGAAAAAAAGCCGGTCACAAGCCTGGCTATAGGAAGTAGCCTTGCCGCAATATTTAACTCGGTGCTAGTAGGAATGTACACGTCACATGGGCGCAAAACTTATTCCCGAAATTGGATTTGATTACGTCTGCGAATTTTATGTTACTCGAGAGAATGTCCTCAATGAAAAGAAGTCAGTCGCTAGCCCGAAAATAGCCCTGCCACATTGCTCAATTTGATGCCAGTGTGATCGTACACGTGACACGGGCACAAAAAACATGCCCGAAATTGGATATGATTACGTCTGTAACTTTGTATATTACTCAGAAAAATATCCACAGCGAAAAGAAGTCAGCCGCTCGCGATGTAAAATTTAAAATTACATAAATAAGAATTTGTAACATTTTAATATATTCATGACCGGTGACCCACCGGTTTGAGTTGTGATAAAAAGCTCTCTCTCTACAAAAGCATTTTCGTATGGGGCTTTCTCACAAATGTTTCTAAACGCAATTCGGTCTCGAATGTGTTTGTTACACTCACTCTTTTTCCCTCGTTATAAATCTCAGGTGTCCTTCGTCCAATATACAGAGAAAGAAGAAAATTTTTACGCCCATATAGCACATCTTAACCGCTCACTTCACTGATTACCTGGAACACTATTATTTCTACGCACAAGCACCTTAAGGTTGATGGAAACGCAAGTTCGAAAATAGTCGTCATTTTTCACCTCAAGGATGTGGAAGATCATTTTCAAGACCAGAAAGGACGAAAAAGGGGCTACATATATATATAAAACACGTTATAAGCGTACTGCGTTATAGATTTGCCACAATTTTGAGGGTACCGCGTTATGGGTGGGTTTATTGTAGTGGCATTATAGGGCTATAGAGAGATATATTCTAAAGATGTAAAATTTTGATTTTGGTCAGAAGAGGTTTAGACTTTTACGGATATCTAGTTGAGGAAAATGTAAATTACAGTAAAATCTTCAGATTATTTAGACATTCTTGCATCAATCCTAGTTTTGTGGTTGTTATGCTTGAAGTGTTGTTACGCCTCCAACGTAACAAAGCTACGGCCTTTTCAGTAGAGGCGGCCTTCGGTCCAACGACAGAGAAGGAGGAACAAGTATTGAAGTTGGGCACCACGTAATTTTTCTCTTTTCTTATCGTATTGGAAAAATAAAATAAAGTTCAGCACGTAATAAGTTAGTTGGCTATCTTCCAATACCCACACACATACGTAGTTATTTTCCTGAGAAATCTATCTCGGAAATAATGAACACCAACAAAATATAGAGGACTTGTCTAACGTCATTCGGTGAAAAGTCCCTTCCCAAATTCATATATACCATCAATTCAAAAGAACATAAATATTAATAAATATCCACAGGAAAGGTTCATGATGACTGTGGACAGCACGTCACCAAGGAAGGACCTATATTTTAGGCATTCCTGAATTGCACCAGGATTATATTTTCTGCAAAAGGTGTTCGGAACCGATAGCGGTTTGCCCCGGTAGTACCGGGGATCCACCGTAGAGGGTATTCCCTCTTGACCAAAGGATTTTGATGCTCCTCTTCTTATATTAAATTCAAAGTTGTTACGGAAAAAATTCTTACAAAGCTGCAGGAGGTCTTCAATCGACCTATAATGAAAAAAAGTAGCAACAAAAGACAACTCTAGGTAACACCGAATGATCACATGATTAAAAGGAATTTATGATTAAACTTTACGAACAAATATTAATATTATTTTCTCACAGATATGACTTCAAATCTTTAATACATAACAGTGTGAGCCCTTTAAGCGACATCGGCAGGAAGTCGACTCTCCTTGGTTTGTTTTTTTTTCCTTCTCTTTATTAGGTTACAACGAATTTTTTTTTTGTCGATCGTTATGGAGAGTAAACGCCTTCTGCAAAATAAGTTGCCTTATGTCAGGGTACTTGCACTGAGAAAAGTGAAAGAAATGAGTCTTAGTTTGCGGGAAGCCTTGAAAGTTGTTAAAATGTAATTTGTTTAGACACGTAAATTTTTTAGAATAAAATTAAAGTGCATTACTTTTAAATGGAAAGAATTTTCTACAAAGCAGATAATAAAATTAAAGAGACAATAGCCAAAAGCAAATCTGTCGTACACAAGAGGAGTATGCAAATTAGAGAGAATCAAACTTTAGTTCTTGCGAGGGAAGCTGAAATTCAATTCTATTTCTTTATTTGATTATTCCATAGAGAACTGCAATGTTCTGCATGTACAACGTCGAACACTAATGTAACTAGATTTAATAGAAATAATTGAAGAAAGTGCTCCAATGAACTTTAAGATTTATTTTTAAATTAAATCTCTAAAGCAATGGAGTACTTTAGTAAATGAATTAGGGTATGTTCATATCGTGGCGTCGATAGCTTGTTATAACTCGCTAGAAATAGTAACTTTAGTCGAGTTTAACAAGAAAATGTCATTCAATTGGAAAGATAATATATTGCTCTTGAATAGTAACAGAATTTTTAAAGTAGTTGCAATTGTAGAAATTTCGTTGCCCACCCTATAAATCAAAATCACGCCCACTTTAAGGGGTCAGTATGGGGGAAAAATAGGGGTTTTCCGCAAAACCGGTAGGTAGTTTTGAAAATTGCAAAAAACATGTTTTTCAGGTTTAATATATAATATTTCAATATAGTTTTCAGATGACGCTGATGATTCCCACCAGTTTTTTAAAAGGCACCCCAACGATCGATAAAATGAATTTTTATGATTCATTGATACTTTTATTGATCTCACGTGAAGTAGAAATTTTCTAATGTGTTTGACATCGTCACTTTGAACATTATAATTGAATTATTTTACATAACTTTACATACTTTTTCAACTATTTATTAATTTTAAGACTTTTAAGACTTAAATAGCTGGCATCATGGTAAGTTTATAGAAACATCTTCTAAACCCGGTTAGCAATGGCAGCCATGCTAAGTTTTCTTTTTGTAGCATTTCCACCAATGTTACAATAATAGCTTCCAGATCACTTAAATCGAATGCTGTTGGTATTGACAACGTAGATTTGACATATATATAATACCATCATAGTGACATCATCAATTCCGTCACAGTGGAAATCGGCTAAGGCACTCCCCATTAAAAAGAAAGAACATGCATGATTTCAGACCTATCACGATTCACCCAGTGTTATCCAAAGTTTTTGAAAGATTAGTCTATGATCAAATAAAATCCTTTCTCGACAAGTGGTATCTTCTTTCCTGGGAAACAGTCTGGTTTTAGGTCCACGTGTAGTACAACAACCGCTTTAATGTTTCTGTTGGAATCAGTCTCGATTTTTCTAAAGCGTTCCATACGGTGGATCATTATATTTTATATAACAAACTGAGACGCGAATTTCATTTATTTATTATTTATCATTATTAATTTAATAGACGGCAGGCGACTGTTTTTTGGGCAACATACATCTGAGTTTAAATATTTGCAAACGGGTGTACCGCAAGGATCTATTTTAGGTCTATTGTTGTTTGTTATATATATTAACGACTTAATTAAGGTTCCTCAATATTGCGAAATCCTGTTATATGCGAATGGCGTCCAATTTTTTATGGCTTCATCGGAGAATAGTATACAATATAACGTTGCTAAATGTAACCTGGATCTAGAGATTATTAGATAACAAGCTCTTACTCAATCCAACTAAGACCCAAGCTATAATACTCTATAATAGTCCAGTAAATGCGACATCCTTCCCGTCATTACCTTTGAACAATTTTTGCATTGAGTAGATGAATTGTGTTAAAAATTTAGGCATAGTCTTATACTCCTCATTGACTTGGGAGAATCATGTGGATTTCACTGTTTTAAAGATTTACCACTGTGAACTTCGGTTGGGCTTGTTGAAATCTCTACTTCTTCTTATTACAACGTATAGAAATGTGGTTCTTGATAGGCTTGATTCTACTTATCGTAGAAAGCTTAGTATCGCTTATGATGCCTGTGCTCGCTGCGTATTTGATTTAAAAGGAGATATGATCATGTTTCTGGGTTTCGGAGGCAAATAATGGGATGTTCTTTGGATGAATATTTGAAACTAAGGATATGTACCATGATGTTTAAAATAATCAACTGATATAGTCCAGGATATCTCAGAGATCTTCTTGATTTTGGCTCCTCTAGCTGTACGCAGATATTTATATTGCCTCGTTTTCGTACACTATTTAGCTCTCGTTCCTTTTTCACGGTAATACCGTAACCATTTGGAATGATCTTCCCCCTCGATTGCGTACATTGAAATGTCTCAGGTGTTTCGGAGTTGAACTTGGCCGATATTTTTGTTGTCTGTTTCTGCTCATGATCTTCTTTCCTTACATTTCTTAGATTTCAACTTATTTCTTTTCTGTCTTCTTAGTTAAATTTATTTTGACTTATTTTTCGCTATGTACTCGGCTTTTCGTTTTTTTTTTAATTTATTATTTGGAGTCTTGCACATATTTGCAAGATTTGTATGCTAAATGTGCTATTAATAAAGAGTTATTTATTTATTTTTTTTAGAAAAAATATTTCAAGAAAATAGATAACTATATTTATGAAAAACTGATTATAAGAAGAGCATTTGGAATATTTATTATGGGCGGCGTATGGTTTTACTTTTAGTCACATAACCTATTGATAACGCTAAAGATTTACAAGGCTAGACAAAGACGATTTTTTAATACATTCTTGGACATATACAAAGTATTCTATAATGTGGTATTAATAGCTATACATTATGTATATAGGCTCACGCTTACCATCAAATTGCGACTATTAGCCCTAAAGGACACTTTCTGTCGGAGTTTTACAGAATCAGTGACGGCGTCCAAGAGCTGATGGATAAAAACTATATCGGCAACTGTGCGCCACTTTTCCCAGGAAACCAGACCAATCAGATCAAGCTGTTCGTGATAAAGTGAAAGGATCGCAGGGTCGTTCTAAGGCAGATCTCTAAGCACACATCTAATGAATTTGCGCTGAACAGGCTCAATATGGCCGATGTGAACAGCATAGAAAGACTACCATACCCGTGATGCGTCTGATGCACGGGTTAATAATATTAAGAAAACCCGGAGGTTGCATTCACTAGTATCATTAATTAATTAAAAAATCTTCATGTTGTAAGCATGACTTAAAACACTGGAAAGCCTCAAAAAATGCACGATGTCGTCAATGCAGAAGAAAAAACTAAGAGGGCCAAGGTGATTACCCTGATGTGTCCTCTGTGACGCTAGACCAAAAACCACAAAAAGAACCTCATGGGATCCTGTAAAACAGATGCGAATGCATTCATCTTAGGAATAACGTAATGTGTGAATAATAAATCCTAGTTTCCAAAATTTGAGCATAATGGTCGAATGTGACAGTATATCAAAAGCCTTACTGAAGTCTATATAAACACAGTCCGTTTTTAGATTATTGCCAAAAACCAGTAGGCCTATCTGATACAAAACCATGCTGACTGATCGAAAGAATACTTTTACATTATGGAGATATCTGAAAATTAAATATAGTATATAATAATAGCCTATCGATCGATCCCTCTCTTTGCCGATTATAGAATTTTTTTATGGATCTGCTCACTACGAACCTGCAATAACACTGCTAATATATACATGATCATAATCATTATGACATGACACCTTTGTAAAGCCTTGGAAGGCTCAATAGGTTTGTGACGATATCCTAAGGAAAATGAACCCATGATTAAAACTCCTGGCATTAAAATGCCGAGAAGTAAAACACTTACAGTAAAATATATCGAATGTCAAAAATCCCTACAAATTGACATCCCGACAAGTAAGAATCCCGAAAGCTATAATCCTGATTACAAAGTAGTTTTTTTAATGTAAAAAAAAACAGCGGCAGGTACCGCTATTATATAAAACCTCAATACCACAAAACCTAAAAGTATATAAATATACCCAATGTCTTCTTCTTATTCAGATGTTAAGGCACCCTTTTTAAAAGCAGAAAAAACAACGCAGACATGTGCATAGAAGGAAAAGATGTACTTCTGATGCCAAGTAATATTCTCCAACGAAACTATTTATAATGTTCTGGGAACAAGGAGAAAAACTTAGTTTGGTCGGGGCGATAATGGGAAACGTCGCAATAGCGTTACCTGGGTAGCCTCGATTGAGAATGGGCAGCGACTTACGGAGCGAAAGAACAGCGACGGTAGAGCCCAAAGCCGACTGAGGACGCTTCATCACTGAGGCTACCCAGACATTGCTATTGTGACGTTTTCCATCACCGTACCGACCAGAAAATGGCACTGCGTTGGCGTCCAAGTTACAGAGCTACTAGTTACCAACCGAAGTACCGACTGCACCGGGAATCAACGTCACAAATTTGGCTAAATAAACTAGACTATTAGACTGTTCCGTTCAACGCGTGTACTGGGTCCGAGAATATAACCCTTATGCCATTAACCTGCTTAGTGCTAAAGAGCTAAGTCCTTAGACCGTTCCGTTCTACATGCGTACTGTGGTACTGTTGTATGTCAGCAGCTGGGGTGGGAAGCTTTGAATTTATTAACAGTACAATGAATCAGAATGGTTATTTAAACATTTTCAAAAAAATAATTCAAGGCATAGCACTGAAAAACTGAATCTAAGTAACAGCTACATATTTTCAACAGGATAATGATTCTAATTACACAGGCCACAACATGCATGTGGGGCACTTCTATTTTAGAAAACCTTCCCCAATCGCCTGATATCAACCTCATAGAACATCTAACAAATAAACAAACAAAAATTACGGAAAATGAAATTCATTCTAAATCCGAACTTAAGGCAACTATTTTGCCGAGAATTGGGTAGGATATCAGCAGATGTGACCGGAAATTTAGTGTCATGAATTCCCGGACATTTCTATTGCTAAAAGGGATACCCCATAAAATATTAATAACTATTTTTGGCTGTTGTAACCTTCTCGCACGTGAACTTTTGCATCAGAGATTTTTACTTATTTTCTGAAATTAAAATAAAGCCTTCTTATATCAGTTTTAAATATCTTATTTGCTTATCTCCTCTAAAGAATTAAAGAGCAATATTTTGCACATTTAAATGTATGTTATCACTTAAAGTATCCGTAACCAATTGAAAAGTATAGCATTGAATATGGCCTTCTATTAAATATTTTATAAGAAGTTGTACGATTTCTTATTTAAAGCGAACAAATGATATTTTCGAACCATTTGCTTTTCTTGAAATTAGAAATAAAATCTTTTTCTCCGATGTATAATTTACCCGAGGAAAATATCCCTAAAGCGTTACAAACCTTACTACTAAAAGTACACTTGTATCCATCCCTTAAGCCATTAAACAAAACACATAAAATGCTTCTAAAAGAGGGATAAGCATCAATCTGAGCCTATACATTGTTAGACGATATTTTCAGAGAAACATTATAATAAGTGAAAGCACGTGTTATTTCTTCGCTCACCACTTAACACTCAATGTTCACATAAATGTCTACATTATTCTCCTCTTATAAAAATTTGTATCTCAAACTTATTTGTCCATACTTAGCCCTCTCCCAGTAGAACAGCATGTAATTGCTGCTAATTTCCTTTGATGAGGGATATAAGGGCGGTTAGGCTCCAAGGCAGGGAGCACAATCAAATAACAGATACAGAAAGCTAGGAATGTTTAAATGATATTTTAGATGCAGTTCAATTTAATAATAAGTAAAAAATGAACAAAGAATTATATAAAATTTCAGGGAGTTCTTAAGAGGCACTTAAGGTTTGCCTCAACCCCTCACTACAACCACATATATTGGAAACAGGACAAAGTGTGCACAGATTGGGTTAACGCCGTAAAAAGAGACCTGATGAGGATACGTCACAAGTGGTTAAAACTCTGTGGGATTCACCATAGCGGGTGATGATGATGGGCCAGGTACGAGAATACATTTAGATACACCTCAACCCTTTTTTACCCGGCGGTGGGTGCGTACCGCGTAAAAGAAAGCCCGCCAAATAGAATCGCGTAGAAACAAGGAACCGCGTAAAAAAAGGCCTCTTAAAAGCAAGAAATCGCATGAAATAACCGCGTAAGGTAAATCACATAGTAAAATCGTGTAAACGTAAATTGCATGAAGAAAATTATCTTTAGATTTCCCTTTAAGAATTCTTGGTAGCGAGTATGTACATATATGTGTATGTATGTGTATGTAACTGGTACTAATATATATATATAACTGGTAACCACGTTAAGCAAATTGAGTTGAAATACCACGTAACAAAAAATAAACTGCCTAAAAAAACGCGTAAAAATAAGAAATCGCTTAAAAAACGCATAGATAAAAATCACATGAGAGCATCGCGTAAAAAGGGATCGCGGTGCATCTTAACCGAAAGCGGTTTATGTAGCATTTATAGCTAATAGAGTAAGTTCTTCACCAATGGTTTGCGGGTTTCTGGACTATGCAATCAGTAAAAAAAAATTATAAGAAGCACGCACTCCATCGTCATCTCACTCAGATGTTGTCGCTAAGAGTTGTCGCTGTGACGGTTTTTTAAATATTTTTCTTGAACTGTTCCACAAAAAAAAATTAAATCTTAATCTTTTTTGTCGCTATGGACTTTTTCAAATGTTCCTTAAGTTTAGAAGGTTTCATTGAAAGAATCCCTAAAAGCAAAGACAGCCACAAAAGTAAACAATCCTGAAGATGTCAAATTACTAAAGTAAAATACCTTAAAATTCCCCCACGACACCTACATCTCAAACATAAAATTCATAAATAACTCACGTCGATGGTCGAGCGGGCTGAGGCGCACGTATACAAATTTTTTCCCCTGCTGGCGTGGATTCGAAACCCGCACAGGACACGGCGATTTATCTGGGTCCCAGTGGTTGAGGCAATTCTATTGACAAGAATTGTACTTGTGAAGCCACTGCGATGTTGCAAATAATAATTTCATACCAACAAAAATTGTGGCTCACTTGCAACATTTGTCAGGTTAAAATTTCCCGACCTCCCTTTCCCTAATTTCCTTCCGCCTAAGCTGTGTTGTGTGCATCATAGGGTTGTCCCCTGAGCTTAGAAAATACCTTTAAAAAATAAATTTGCAATACAAACGAAGCAGTCAAGTAGCTTTGCCTATGTTATAATTTTAATTTCATATCTCACTCGCACTTATGTGGTTGTTATTACTTGCACTTTATCTACCTATCTATACTTATATTTCGCTCAGGATGTAAAAATGCGTACAAATTTGTTAACTTCCCATTTGGAAATTTTTGTAATAGGTCCGATTTTTCCAATTGAAAATTTCGATACATCTCCACGTTTCGAGATCCTTCTAGTCCGAATCCATCGGTCGTAGAGATACGAGAACGTTTGTACGTTCGTGAGCTTTTTTTCGTTTCGAATATCTCGAGAACAAAAAATGACATGGACTCCGGACTAATTTCATTCAAAGCAATAATTGCAAAAATTTCGAATTGGCGGTTTTTTTTATAACAAATAAACTTTCAAAAGCAACGACAAAATGGCCAAATGGGAAGTTGACAATGTGGGTAGACCAATCGTCCCCAGTTTAATTATTTATTGCTATTTATTTTAACTTTTATAATAACGAAAATGCGTCACAACTATTCTATTTTATGTTAAACCTTTTGCGGACACCCAGATGTTGCCCCCGTACCCCCAAATTAATTTCCGGGTCACAAGAACCCCTGGGGGCCCGTAAGAATCACTGATCTAGCAGAACAGTGAAAAATCTTGAATCCTTCTTAAGTAGAACTATAGGAATGTGTAACAGATTGCCGTCTTCTGCTTTCAGGCTGAAGGCTGCAGCTGTTCAAACAGAATGTGCACAGCATCTGTTACTCGACATCCTAAATCCCTATGTCCACGTCCTATTTTTCCTTTCGCCAAGGCTGTGCTGCATCATAGGGTATCACCACTCCCCAGACATTTGGCTGCACCGTAAAAAAAGTGCACTAAAATTTTCAATATCGATTGTCTTTGGTAGATACTAGAATACTAGATACTCTATGCGAAAATATTCATCCAATCTTCTTTAATTCCTATTTTTCATGCTATTAACATTCTCAGACTTAAAACAGCTTTTTATTATGTAATGGTTCTCTTGTTTTATTTGTTGGTAAGTGGTCAATTTTATTTGAAATTACACTCCATCATGTCTTTTATATACTGTGATGGATTTTTTATTGTTAACAGGCATCTCTTTTATCACCATGTTGTTGCTCATTCAAAAGTGGTACAAGCTATTTTTGGTATGATGCAGAGAATATTTTCACATCACATTTACTACATCTATTTTATATTTTATTACTTTATTGGCATTTTCCTTGAATCTTGCTCCTTTATATATATATATACTTAATAGTTTGCATTAATTCTGTTAGGTTCTGATTTAAACTGCTTGCAATACTGCTGCCATTTTATATGCTATAAAATTGTAGTAAAACTTAATTTCAACGATTTCTATGGAAAAATTTAACTATGGTATTTGGTCGTAAAAGGTCGTAAATCGCGATTATCGACTTTTAAAAATCCAGAACACAGAATCAGAACAACCAATTCCATTTTCATTGCCAAATTTTATTTCAATTTTAATTGAATCAGATTGTTCGAATGGGTGGGTATAAGTCTAGAGAACTCTCAACTACTGTAGAACAAAAACATTCAGTTCAGACAACATTGGCATTTATAGATAGCGAATACTGGATCCTTCTCATAAAAACAGTCACATAGATGACTACGTGAAACCGCATATCGTCACTAAGTGCGTATCTACTTTCATTGAAGTTAATAGTAAACTTGACAAGCAATTTGAAGAAGCAGATAAAGGACGGTAAACATTTGACGATATCCCACCTGTAGTGAGCCTCTCGTCCCTGGCATTGAGTTTTGTCAACGAGTCACGCTCCATCCCTAACATGAGTAAAACAATGAAATCCTATGCTCCACGGTGCCAGACCTCACACTATTCAGTCTAGAACTTATTCCTACTGTTCGTAGGTTGATGCCCTTCCACAGCGCCCACTCTTTCCTTCAGAAAGTTCACTGTGTCTTTGTCTTTTCAGATAGCCCAGCAGTGACTCTTCCCGAATTCGCACCATAAGAATCGGAAAAGTAGCATCCCTTCAGAAACCTCACGAGAGCAGCATGGGAGGCTGCATATAAAGACCCGAAAGGCGATATGTATTTCTTCCACAATGTTTCCTCTAGGTACGCCAAATCGCAACCGACCGGTATATAGATGTCAGCAGCTATTCAGATAATTAGCATTAAGAACTCCCTGCCCCATTTAGGGATTCCGCAACTTTACTTTCCTTCTTTTCAAAGGTGTTTCTTCTTCAATCGATCTGTTCCTCGTTATTCTGGCAACAAAGGGGTTGGTGAGTCTAGTTTTGGGGTTCCCAGCCGCCCAGAACCTCGAACCGGCCGGTTGCTCAACGGCGGGCGTCCTGAATTCCGCAGATGACTCTGATGTAGTAGGAACAGTTTTGTATTTGAAACGAATACCGCCTGCTCCTTCTCGAAGAAGGGTCTGAAATCGCAAGTGGCCTTATATGCCTTTTAAATTTCAGATAATTAGCAATTGAGGAGCTGGCGAACAAAACCGGACTTGTCACTTAATTGTTTTTTTATAGGAGAGGTCAAAATCGGAAATAAGCAAATAGAGATCAAGTAGAATTGTATCGGACAAGTTGTAGTTTTTAACAATTATTTTGAGAGGTTTAGTGCCGCTTTTGATGGATAATATTTTTCGGAGGCAAATAAAAGTGAACTTGAGGAGCCAGAAAAAATAAAAAAAAATGTTGACGTAGTGTGGACAAGTCCGGTTTTGTTCGCCAGCTCCTCAATTATATTGTGGCATAACAAAGAGAAATAAGGATTGGACTAATTAAGATTATAGATATCCTGTAAATATCTGTCCGCTAGACCAAAATGACGAGAAAGCTTTTACCCATGTGCAATTTTAAAGTTGATATGTACTATAATCATATTAAGGGGATTATTTTCAGCCAGATTCTGTTGGATACGTGCAAATACCTTTAGGTGTACTGAACTCTAGAAGTATAATTAAAGTGAAATCCATTAGCTGGGCGAAATGTTGCATAAAATGAGAAAAGCGTTTATCAGGACCCACTTCAAAGGTAATTCACATGCAGATAATCAGTATTGACGGTAACTTCCAACCTTAGTGCTGAAGTTGTTAAAATTTCCAGTTACGTAAACGCAAAGTTTAACATTAACATTATCATGCTTCAGGATGCTGGAAAGTATCGGTATCAGCAACTTGTACTGTACAAAGGTACTATATACATATAAAATTATGGTAAAACATAAATGGCTTTATGCTCAAGGATAAAACTAACCAAATAGAATTAGTGTGATACCTCGTATGATTTTAAATAAAGTGAATAATGTGAAATAGGAATACTTCATTGAGAAGTTAGTTAAAGAAATTAGTAGTATTTAGAATTTTGATAGTGCATCGAAAATATATAATTTAGAATGGATTTAAATATGCATGATTTGTGACTTCAAATAAATGAATATGAAAAGACGTGTGGTTTTCAACTCTTTTAAGTAAAGTAAGGTAAATAAATAAAGTCAAGTAGAGGAAGTCACGTAAAAAATACCAGAATAAATTTTTGTAACTTTGAAGGAAGTTGTAATGAAATTTTTCTGCTTAGATATTGGAAAACTTTGTAAATGCCTATGAAAAGTCCACGAAATAATATTTGTAGCAATGGTGCTATGATACATACAGCATAAAACTTTTACACTTCCCTTAACTATTTTATTTAAGAATCTGAAATAGTCCTTTCTAGATTTAAGATCCCCTAGGGTGTACAAATTATACGAGATTTCTCTGCGGGCAAGGTTTCTTGCATAATTCTTGCTGTTTTCAGCAATTACAATTAATTCGAATTTAATTATTGTTGATATCAGCAATATTCCTTTTCTCTTCTCCTACTTCCCTCAATCCCCGATAGGTGGCAAGGAAGTAACATCACCCTCCGGTGAAATTTATTATTTATTTGTTTGGATATTCCTTAGCCCTAGTATGGCCATTTCGGTCACACATATATTTAGAGCAGACTAGCTTAATTTGAAATCGACTGATCTACCACAACCAATTTGGCTCTCTCGCTCTTTATAAGCCGACCGGCATAACAAAATTATTCAGTCCGGTTTCGAACATTGTGAAAGCTGGTTTCAGCATCCAATACTTGTCCGTTGAAGTAATATATTATTTCATTCCCTTTTCGGAGCTTATTGGTGCTGGTTTCAGAAATCTGTGTTTTTAAATCCACACACTAATCGTTCTGTCTCTTTCTTCATTACAGGACGACCACAGTGAGTTCTCCTCTCTGGAATTTTTTTTTTGGATTTTTTATTTTGAATTTCATTTTTTGTTATTATTTTATTTTGAATTTTTTAGTTTGTATTATTCGCTCTTTTTAATTTTAATTTGTTTTTTTAATTTTAATTTTAATTTACATTGTTTTATAATTTGTAAGTTTGAATTTTATTATTTTTTTACTCCTTTTGGATTTTAATTTGTATTTTTTCGACTCATTTTGAATGTTTATTTTGTTCGTTTTATTTTTTAGTTTTAAGCAATTGTTTTTTTTAATAAAAATAGTTTAAAGTACTAAATAACATTATCATCATTATTACTGTCATAAATAAACCATTAAATTCCCAGCGGGATATTTGGTCATGCCTTCCCCAGGAAAGTGCTTGGAAGCTAGTAAACTTAGTGGCAAAAAAGCCAATTAAGTGCAAAAAGCATGAACTCCTTCCAAGTTGATCTCGAAGAAGCCTGGAGAAAAGGTGAGCATTATTCGATTTAGATTGTTTTGGGAGTTTTCTGAACTGTCCTATTCATTTCTCAGAAGTATTTGTGAAGCGAAGGGTGCCTTTTAAAAAAGTGGTAATTATTATTGTTGCAGAGTAAATATTCGTTAACTTTATAAAATATTGGGAGATAAGAGAAAACAATTTTATATTCTAAGCTTTATTTGCTTGATTTAATATAAGTGGGATTTGTTATGGGCATAGATCTTACTAGGAATTATTTTAGCTTAACCCAAGAAAATTTCAGTTGCGTACATATGTATGTGCTTTACAGTTTTTATGAGAAATATTGTTTAATTTCAAGCAACAGATAGAATATTACCATATTAACTTACAATTATTATGATAGTGGGTTTTCCCTGATTTTTTAGAATAGTAATGAAATTCAGTTAAGGTTTTATAATTCATATACTGTAAAACAATGATTTCCATTTTGTTTAGAAGATAAACTTTTGTAATATTGAGAAATTTATTTCGAAACAAATCCAAAAGTAATAATCATAAGGGTTTACTAAAGTAAATTGAAAATATTTCACAGTTAAATTCAGGAATTTAATAAATTTAGTAATTGATGTGGCCTCCTCTACCCTTCTTTAAATATTGGACTTTTTTTTGTCATTGAATAAACTAACTTTGTAGATGTATCTTCCTCAATTTTTTCTTTATTTAAAAATACTGTTCCCAATTAGTTTTTCACCGTTGTTGCCCAGAAGCTTTTCATAATATTCAAATCAGGATCCCCAAATCGTGACGCTCTCACTAAAGTTCTTTGTCCCTGTTATGCAGTCAGAGTTTAATTTTTCGGAGGACTCCATCCATAATTAATTTCCACCGCATAGTGGAACTACATAGTTAAAGATCGAAGGAATAGGGGAATCGACTGCATTTTCAAACTCAGATTTACAATTTTTTTAAAAATTACATACAAAATTTCAGCCTCTTAGCTCAATCTGTTCTTGAGTTATCGTGAAGAACGGACGGAAGGATAGACGTGCTTAAATAGTTCTGACATTCTGAGCATATACCTATATATATATATATTTATTTTTACGCTATTATTAATGGTTCTATGTGTTACAAATGTTGATTCAAAACGAATATACCCTATAGGGTATAAGTATAAAACTGAGATAAAGACAAAAGCTCAAGCAACGCTTCCATCAACATCTCCGGAGATCCATGATTCATAACTTTCAGGTCCTATAGGAGGAAGCACACTATAAAGCTCACATTGCTTCCTCCAGCGGACATGCA
>QYTT01089015.1:0-17639 GCA_006980735.1 Dasypogon diadema | reverse complement strand
AATGGTTATGTCAAGTGCATATTTAGCACAGTTTTCTACTTTAGTTATGTTAAATTTTTGTATATAAACAATGTAACATTTGTATAGAACATTTGTATATAAACAATGTAACATAGCGCTATATATATGAGCTTACTACAATGAGATCTTTTAGTTCTCAGAATGGGACAGAAAAATTTATGAGGAAAAATGTATTACACTATATATCTCATTTTTGTTGAATATCTCATGAAAAGAGCAATAAATATCCCAGCCCAGTGATAAAATTGCTTTTAAAACATATTTTCTTAATTGACAGTCAAAGGAGACAACGACAACTTGTACACAAAAAACACTATAGACAAAACAAAAGCGATGTGCATGCTTTGATTCATACTATATCTAATTAATATACAATACGGATCTTCTCTAAACAGTGTCCAACTGGAAATATTACAACTAGAAATGATATGCTTGCTTGAGAAATGACATAGATTTTCTACGTTACCTACCAGAAGTGTCAGACACATCAAATTTTCTCATTGCTTCTGTTAATAAAATATTTCGAGACTGTCATTGGCTAACAAGAAAAATAAAAATTTATCAAATCTGCAGGCAAAAAAATAAATACTCAAGATCTCGTATACTCTTGTAATTCATGTTTTTTACAGGTATAAGGAAGAACGACATAAATCAAATTTGTAAACTATCGATTTAAGCTGTTCTTTCCTGACACAACAGAACAGGTGGTACCCTCGCTTGTGAAGAAATATTTTTACAGAACGCACCAGTGGTACCCTGAATAGTAGACAGGTATTTTTGCGGGACACGCTGGTGGTAGCCTGGCACCCAACTTGTTAATGCAACTTCTTTCTCACTATTAGAAAAATAATTTTTAAATTCTTATCTAATCCCCTTTGTTTTCTACTCTATGGTTGCGAACCTTCAATTCATTGAGATGTAAAAAATACTTCAACCAGGAAACTAACTAGGCCAGGTATTGTCACTGTAATCAGTTTGTTTTTGGATGAAGTTAATGTAAAATTTTTCTCAAATTCTAAAAAAAGTACCTTTTATTCCCCCTCTCTCCATTTTTGAATTGTCAGTTGTTTAATTCAAAGTTAAATATTAATTTTTGGATTGTAATAAGGAATTATTGGTTTACTGATATCAATTTCTGTTGTGCTTTTTCAATTTTTGCACTGAAAACTTAGTTTTTGCACCACTTTATAATCAGAGCAGTTCTACTAGAACAAACGTTTTAAGATTTTTGAATTCAAAAGCTTCTTACTCATGCAGGAAAGACTGTAGATGGTAAAAATGGATTTTATTAAGAGACAGTCCTCTCCGGACAGAAGGGAAATGGAGAAATATTAAAAATATTGTAGAAAAAAAGAATGAGGAGTTAGGAAAATACAAAATGAACTTGATAGAAGAGCAGATATAAGAAAATATAAGAAGAAAACTGAAATCAAATAATAGTTTATTTCATAATTTAATTCATATAATATTCAGTGTCTATATTGTTGACATAGATTATATTGTCTACGTTCAATATTACGACGAAGATACTACGTCAATTTTTACGCGTCGACAATGACGTAATTTACGTCGTGTAGACAATGGCGTAATTTACGTCGTGTAGACAATTTGCCCTTCACTGTCAAAAATGAAGTAAACTAACTAAGAAAAGAAGAATAAAAGTCAAGATACCTGAGCTTTCGAATAAGCCGAGATACATGAATTTTGTCAAATGCTCTCGAAAAATCTGTATATGGTCTTTCTTCGATACAGTTAATTGCATAATTTGAAAATAAAACCAGTTTGGATATGTATGACCTACCGGAGACATTTACACAGTATAAATCTTGTGTTCCAAGCGTTCAGTTGGATTGTATAAAATGTGCAATTATGATTTTGGAAGAAAGTTTTTTAAAATACTTTCGGGTATACGTTACTGATTACCTTTGTCGCGTTCGGGAGTAAGTTTATTTTAAAAGTATATGTGCGGTAATAAGAAAACAACTTCACTACTACTACTATTATATCCCAGTGGATACAATGTACAATCTTCGTCAGCAGAATTGCCTCAACCATTGGTGAGAAGAAATTATACAGAAATTATATCAAATGGACTTTTGATTACAAGGTCCAAATTCCAATTCATCATAGAATTCAAGGCCCTGTTTGAGTTTAATATGTATAGCGTCTGAAGAAACCATGTTAAATACCTGTAAAATAACGTCGTGAGCAATACTGAACAATAGGATGTCTAATTCTCTTGCTTACTTAATTGGTATATACCTCTCAGATCGAAGATCACTCACAAATTTGAAGTGAATTTTATTATCACTAAAAATATAAAATCTGTAAGTTTTTTATCCACACCGGTAGCCGAATTGATTGAGGCGTAGCTCTGCAGATTTCTGTAGACCCACGGTCGAATCTAGTAAAAGGCACATGTTTCGATTGGGTACCAGTGATCAAAACAATTCTACTATCAAAAATTATATTTGTGAAACCATTGCAATTTTGCATATAGTAAAATTTCATACTAAAGGCTGTGCAAAATTTATCAGGTCTTAAGTAACTCCGAACCTCCTCTAACCCAAAATTTTCTCCTAATTAAGCTGTGAATGAACGAAATGTGAAACATTTTAACCTTTCTGTGCATTTTATGTATCTATGTTAATCTCTACATTTTCCTTCGATACCCTGGGAAATATCCCAATAATAGCGTCCGATAATGTGAAACTCTACCTTAGGAATTTCCTGACATTATTCTGATTCAAACTGCGCTCCTTGATCTGAAGTAAAGCCAGAAGGAAGTCCGAAACGAGGAATATACTGCTCATAACTTGCCTTAATGACTGCAGTTGTGGTGGAAGTTTTACTGAATAGACTCCTGGGCATCTGTCGGTAATCGTCAGTAAATATATTTTTGTAATTTTTAGAAGGTGAATAATATGGGTTTTCTATGTTTGGATCTATTATGAAGAAGTTGGAAATGTCCTAATTTGGATTTTTATGAAGATGAGCCCAAGCCTTGTAATAACGACACGCTTTCATCCATTGGTTAAGTGTGCGTTTATATTAGGTCAAAGATATTTCAGAATAATTAGTTTCATCATTGCTTTTATTCCTGGATATGAAGAAGTATAAAACAAGCTATAAATATTAAGTCGTAACTTTTTGTAAATAGAAAGTCGTTGATGGATTCGAAGGATTGCCAGAGATTGCGGCACTAAACAACTCAACGGATATCGCAACATGGAACTGTCCAACGAAAAGGAGGATACGGATTTAGTGGCAGTCGGAGATGTCTCAGCAAAAAATCGCAATAACGATGATGAGGATGTAAACAACTTTCAAAAGAAAATTTATTTCTTTGGAGACAAAAATACAAATTTTTATTTGTTTCTTAAAATGGGAAAAGGCATCTAATTTTGCAAAAAGCCTAATTTTAAATGAAGCAACAGTTCGAACTATTAAAAAAAATGAAAGGGTAATTATAAGTGCAATTACCGCAGGATCTTCGATACCCGCAAAAAATGCAACTCGTTCCCGTGCGCCAATTATGAAGAAAATGGAAAAGGCACTCAGTATTTGGATTGAAGATTGTTGTTCAAAAAAGCCTCCATTGGGCGGTGATGTTATTAGATTAAAGGCTCTCAAAATTTACAAACACCTTAAAGAAAGTGAAGAATCTCCTATAAAGCCTGACTTTTTGGGAAATTAGAGTTAATTTGAGAAATTTCAAAAACGTTTTGCAATTCATAGCGTAAGAATCTGCGTCGGCTGAACATGGAGCTGTCAAAATGTATCCAGAAAAAATTCAAAGGATAATTGAAAGGGAAGGATGTACACCACATCAAATTTTTAATACCGATGAGACTGGACTTAGGTGGAAAAAAATGCCCAAGAGGACCTTTGCATCAATAGAAGAAAAAAGTGCATTTAAACAGCGTTTCAAAGCTATAGAAGTGGACGAAAAAAAGGTGAGATTAAGTATTTGTTTGAAATTTTTTCATTTGTTTAAAGCGAAACTTCATTGTTCAGTCAAAATGACAAGGCGATTCTTTCTTTTGGAGTATGAAAAAGGTCAAATCGACGCGCTTTTTGCCCAAGGACTCTCAAAAAGGGCCATTGTAAAAGAAATCGGCCGGAGTGATAAAGTTGTCTGAACTTACTCGAGCGATAAAGAGAATTATGGTAGAAGAGAGTATTCTGGACCTAAAAAAAAGCTAAACGAACACGGTTTGAGAAGAATTAAGAGAGCTGCGTCGAATTCCACCATTGGAGTCCGACGAATAAAGACCGCGCGCAACCTTAACCCTTCACCGACACCCATTTGGCGAGCGTTAAAAGCTGATCCAGATATTGAAAGAGCCAAAATGAGATCACAGCCTCAACTTAAAGAGATGGACAAGCCTTTGAGGCTTGAGTTTGCCCGACAAAACCTTGATCAAAACTGGAATCAGGTAAACACATTTCGTATAGTTCAAATGTTATGCTTAAATTCGTTAAAATCATGTAATTATGCCTTTCCAGATGATTTTCTCTGATGAGAAAAAATTTAATCTTGACGGCCCAGACGGGGTGCACTCCTACTGGAGAAATCTCCGCAAAGAATCGCAGTATTTCTCCAAGAGAAATTTTGGTGGCGGTTCTCTGATGGTGTGGGGAGCGTTTAGCAGCAAAGGAACCGTCGACTTGGCTTTTCTGTCTCTCCGTATGAATAGCGAGGAGTATCAAAAGGTCCTGCAAGAAAAGCTAATGCCATACCTGACACGGTTTCACCACGAGAACTTTGTTTTTCAGCAGGACAACGCTCGTATTCACACGAGCAAGACCACAATGACTTGGTTCTCGAGGCACAATATTGAGGTTCTTCCTTGGCCAGCTCGGTCGCCCGATTTAAACCCAATGGAAAATCTGTGGGGATGGTTGTTGCACACCGTATACGATAATAACCGCCAATTTAACAGCACTGAAGAGCTAAAAACTGCCATTCGTCAAGTGTGGGAGAGTGTTACGCCTGAATTTTTAGGGCAATATGCGTTATCTATGAAAGACCGCATATTTGAACTAATCGCAAAGCAGGGAGGCGTAATTAATTATTGAATTTTGTTAAAAATTAAGAGTCCTTTTGTTTTCCTCGAATTTATTGAATAAATTAGTTTTTGTTTTGCAATAATTCGTTTTTTTCGGAAAAAAATTACTCTACGTCTATAGCTTTGAAACGCTGTAATGTAAATGCACTTTTCACACATTCGCGACCGAAACGTGACCGTTACGCTTATTTCTCCTACAGATGAGGTTCAGACTTATAGAGAGAAAGACAAGAGGAACTACTGTACAAATTTATACGATCTTCTCTTCAGTCATTCCTGCAAAACACGCTCTTAGCACACTGCGGCTATAGAAATGAAACGGACGGTATATTTCGCGTTTAAGATATTAAAATATATTTCTTTTTTCTTTTAACACTAAACCTACCTAGATGCTTACAAATGAGATAGAAATAATACGCTGAATAATGCAATTGAAGAGAGATCACCGGTCATAATGACCAGGCTTTGTAGGTTTAGTGTTAAAGATGAAAAATGGCATACTTCTTAGCTGGCGGAAATTAGTGGTACGCGACATGCACGGGAATCTTGCAAATGTTGGGACGGCCGAAGAACCACTTTTAAGAGAAAAAAAATAAAAAGCATGTTTCTTAGAAATTTATCCTAAAAAAATTGAAAATGATTGAATGGTTCGAACTTGAGATCATCCACCAGATCAAAAAATCGTGTGTCGAGAAAAACGCCTTTAAAGTTTTTTACGATAACTTGTGACTTGTTGCAAAATAATATTATTTACACTTTTTTAGAGATACTTTTCTTGGATTTGAAACTCCCATTTCTCCAGAAGAGTTTTGGTTCGAATCTTCAAACCCACGTTTCCGATATTGCATCGCTGTCATTAGAAAATACTATTTAATACTACAAAGCCGCTGAGGTCAATATATGTATTTACCTGACCGAAAAACTGTATTACTAGTATTATACACTCTTCAAAGATTCATAATTATAAAACTTAAAAAAAAACTAAAAATAACGACAGATAATGAGAGTATCTTTCGTTGCTGCCATGTCGCGTCGCGTCTATTTAGGGAAAAGTATCGTGCGATTGCTTTTCGGTATCGTTACGTGCCGTGCCGTCAATTGTTTAATACCATAATTTTTGCATACCTTTAGATGAAGAAAAATAATTAAAAATACTTACACCTTTCTATTGACAATTCATTTCAACAAATAACTTGAACAATTTGATCTTGATTTTATAAAGAATCAACAGCGAATTATTGTTATTAGGATTTTTTTACATTGGTAAACAATTTAACTTTATTTTGTTGAAATTTCAATATTTAATATTATTTATAATGCGTGTAATTATTTTTGAATTTTGGAGTGTATTACGAAAATTTTAACTAATAACTTTCAATAAAAAAGATTTTTTACAAAATACTCAGATACGATAAAATTAATTCCACATTAAGCTGATATTTTCAAATTTTTTTGACACACTTCATTTTTACCTACTATTAATTTAAATTGATCAATGTATGTTCCCAAACTGTTTAACTTTTCATTTATTCGGACACCAGACACTGATTTCAGATAATGAAATTTACAGAGTAGCTTTTTTAGGCAGACCTTTTGAAAGGTCAATGTTTACAGTCGTGTAAAAACTGAATTATAAATGAGAAGTGTAGTATACATAATACACAGTAGAACCTTTCCAGCTTTTGGTTCTCTGGTTCTCTGTTAAAGCGTTTGACTTTTACTCCAAAGAATAGAAAAGAAGTCTGCAAACGTGACATCCAAGAAGCATTTATTTTAAAATTTCAAGAGATTTTTAATTACTTTTTCGAGCTCAGTCCCCTCAAGCCATTTTCCTTAGAATATTTGAAAAAATTAAAATTAAATTAAAGTACTCTCGAATAAATAATTACAGAAGTATTTGTTCACAAAGAGACTCATTTAGTTCAAGTTGCGTATCTTGGAAGAAGAAAGAAAAATTGTTTTTACGTATCTCTAATTAAAAACACCGTCAAATGTAAAACAAAACGCAGATATTTTTATACTTGTATATTGTCTTAAGAAAAACAGAGTGAAATGTATAGAAGTACTCTACTTTTCATGCACAATTTTCAAATTTTCTTTGCAACCGTCAATTCTAAGAGAATTTTAGCAAATTAATATCGTAAATGGAGTCGACAGCTAATTACAGAAATAACAAAACCAAAGCTTTGATAATAAATGTGAATTTTTCCACATGTCGAGAAGTAATTATATACACAGGGTGCCTCAGTTTGTTATGAGTTAGAAATAGAATTTTACTATATTTCCCGCCAAAATACCTTTTTTTAAGTAATATTCACCTTTAATTTGACCGCATCATAACGGGCGGTGAGAAATGGGTTCTATATGATAAAAAAAATCGAAAGCTTTCCAGTGAAGAATCGCCAAGAAAATTCCCAAAGTAAAATATCAATGTCAATTTTCCGATTAAAACGGGCGATTTAAAACAAAACATTCTGCTTTGATTAACACAAAAGGTGTTATACTCCAACATGTTAACGCAAGACCACATGCTGCAAAGATTACACAACAAAAAATTCGGAAACTAGGATGGAAAGATCTCCCCCATCCTCCATATTCATCCCACTGTGCCCCATCTAATTATCATCTTTTCATATCCTTACAGCACATTTTGTCTGGAAGCTTATCAGTTCGCGTCGCTCTCATAGATTAGTATCCCCTTTTAAATTGACAACTACTCCGGCTGTATGTGATTCCATTTCCTCACCAGATTTTTGGACGAATTCATCCCGCGTGGGAGGTCGCCTTGGGTAAATCAACGCGGAAGAGAGATTATGCGTATTGCTAAATCAAACACAAAAAATTAGGAACACTTTCCCTTTACTATCAGAATGTAAGGGGAATAAGAACTAAAACTCACAACGTCTTGTAATCTTCGAATTCGTGCTGTTTGACGTCATTGCGTTGACAGAAACTTGGCTACATCATGGATTCTATGATGCTGAAATTTTTTACCAGTCCTACCAAGTTTTTCGTTTCTAATTTTAAAAAGGCAGACTTTGTAGACTTGTCGAATAGAATTGCATCTATCGACTTTATAGCTTTGCTCTGCAATACTGACATCGATATGGACGTTAACATATTTTACGTCAGGATTTTCGAGGTGTTTACCTCCTGTATTCCTTTTGAGCGTCAGAGATTTCATTCTGCCTCGCCTCCATGGTTCAACAGAGAGTTGAGGGCTTTGAAGAACAAGAAGAATAAGCTTTCTCAGAACCAGAGAAACACTTGACCATCGGAAGTTTGTGGAGTGCTTCAATGCGTTCAAGGCACACTCATTCGCTTAATACGAGGAGTACTTTACCAACATGCGTGATAACTGATACAGTGATCCACGTGCCTTTCATAAATTTGTCAATATATATTACCTCACATGTTTTTTTAACCGAATATTAATAATTTTATGCACATTGACAGACATGAGGCTGGCGTATCTCCGTTTTTCTCTTATAAGCTCATTACGACTCACATCAGCAACCTGGCCTTTGACTTCACTTCGGGTCCTGATGGCGTGCCTCCTGCGGTGCCTTGGTCTTTCCTCTTCTTATTCTTCTTGAGCAGTTGTGGATGCTTTGCTAAGCTATGGAAGAATTCCTTCATTATACCCAAATAAAGGCAACAGGAACAAGATTTCTAATTACAGACCGATAGCAGAGATGTGTAACTCCTGATTGTCTAATTCAAAATGAATGAATCACTGTGGTGTGTACACTGAGCCAACTCACCTGAAAGAAAATGAATGGCATACAGCACACCAACACAGAACTCATAGTTTTCACATTTTTTCTCTCTGGCTCGTGTGTCCTTTGAATTTTTAGTTGAGCCAGCTGGCGACATGGAAATTTGTCGATTACCTTTTAGTGAACTTTAGCCCATGGCATGCTCATTGAGTGAACACAACACCGCAAAGATATGTGCGATATTATGTACAATAATATTTTCCTAATTTCCCACAATATTCACTTAAATCTAATTCTAGGTTCCGATACTTCTGTTTTTGTGTTTCGAATATTGCTCAGGATATGATCTCAGTGTATACCAGTATACAGCAGTGCACGGAGATTATTCATTTGCAAAGGCTGGTTTGCTCCTTTCTATTATAGGTGAAGTAGTTTATCATCCACAATGGCAAGGTAGGTAAATTCTATTATTATTCGCTCAATCCCAGGTATAATTGATTTCATAGACGACGTGATCGTCCCACAAGAAACGAGGAGCGAAAAACGAAGAAAGAAAAACATGTTAGAGGACCCCCGACGCACACTGAGGACTATGAGTAAGCTTTCCTTCCAATAGATTTCTTCGTTTTCAAACCTTTTTTTATTAAACTGAAAATTAAATAAATATCTTTTGCAGGATCACTCCAATCAGTTAAAGGGGACAAAAACAACATACACATAAACAGGTAATACCTTTTACTAACCTTATGCGAGGCTTTACTTAATAATTCTTTATTGCAAATAGCATTGAAAAATTAAAGCTTGAAGTCGAATATTTACAGCATAAGCAGCGAGGAAGTAGTGCAGACGAAAGCAAAGATAATGATAAAAGAGCTTCAAGTGATCAGCTATTGTTTACTACAACTTTTGGTCTCCAAAGTGCCCTTCAGATTCTCTCTCTCTTTTATGTATTATAGCCGAAAGCTCTCTTGTTTCAATCTAACAATATACAAAGGGATTCCTCCAAATAACGCATACTGCTGGACCTAGTGGATGTGGTAAGAGAGGAAGTGCTAAAATAGGTACTACCTTTTACGAGTCCTTGACACAGTTGTTTCAGAATTGGAATATGACGACTTTCTCGATCTACCAAAAGTAGCCAAAACCACGTTAAGAAATGTGAAAATGGATACTGAAGGAAATAAAATAAATTGATCGTGATGCTTTAAATATCGAAAAACACATCCTAGTATAATACAGTATCGATATGAGCACAAGAGCAGCTGCTTAGCTAAAAATTTCAACGAAAGAGGAAGAGCCAAAACGCGCCCAAATCTACGAAAAATGTATAACAATCTGCTAGGTACTAAATATTGTCACGGAAATATAACGACTTATTGCGCCTTTGCGAAACCAAGATAAATCCTAAAGAATTTCATGCATGGTTCAAATTGCTACCTGTATCAAATAACGCAACAGTGGTGGATATGAAATTCCAGAATCGGCAGCAGAAAGTTCAAATGATGGTACTGAATAAAATTATAATCATGTTTTATTTTACTGTTTATTTTTTAATAATGAATTATAAACTTTATTAACGAGAAACACACTAAGAACCTAAATGATAGAGGTAAGATGAGATTTTAAGAAAGAGAGATTAAGAAAAAGAATCATCCTTCTTGCCCTGAGGACTTCAGGCCCATAAGCATTCTGCCGATTCTTTCTAAAATATTAGAGCGTTTGATATTTGATCAAATTAAGGAATTTATTGATGATCACAGCTTAATCTCTCATCAACAGTCTGGTTTCAGGTATAAACACAGTACAATTTCCTCTTTACTAAATCTGATAGAAAACATTAGACGAAACGTTGAAACTAAGCATGCGACAGTATTATGTTTGCTCGATTTTTCTAAGACTTTTGACTCTGTGAACTATGCAAGACTGTGTAATAAGTTGGTAAATCAGTATAAGTTTTGTCCGTCTGCTACCAGATTTATTTTGTCTTATTTGCAAGACAGAATTCAGTTTGTAGTAATAAAATCGTGATCGTAATAAAATCGCATTCGACCTTGCTTCCAATTAATTCTGGAGTATCGCAAGGCTCAATTCTAGATCCTTAGCTATTTGTCTTATATATAAACGACATAGTTCATGTTCTTAAATAATGCTCTGTTTCTCTTTATGCTGATGATTTCGTTAACGATTTTTCCCGTTGCATCTCTAAATTCAATTAGGATTTACTACGTGTCGCTGAATGGGCTTCGATAAACAAACTAGCTTTGAAGCCGTCAAAAACCACAATTCCACCTCTTTACTTAAACACTACTCTTATTGAATACTCAGAGACCGTTAATAATCTTGGTGTCATTTTCGATAGTATGCTGACCTGGCACCATCACATTGATATTTGTTATTTTGAAAGTATACAGAGGTTTGAAAGCTCTTTGGCGCCATGCGGACTATACTCCTAGACAACTTCGACTGAGATTTGTCAAGGCACTACTTATTCCCATTGTTACTTACGGTGATTCTATTTATTGCAATTTGGACAGTATAAATCGTAGGAAACTTATTGTTGCATATAATGCTTGCGCTAGATATATATTTGGGCTAAGAAGATATGGCCACATCTCGGGGTTTTCTAAACAAATTTTTGGTCTTGAGCTGGATGATTTTCTGAAATGCAGGTTATGTGTAATGATTTATAAAATTATTAATAATTTGACTCCGAAATATCTTAAAAATCGTATTCAATTCCTGAGTTCCCAACATACCCGATTGCTAGCAATGACGAGATTTCGAACCTTGTTTAGCACTTGCACTTTTTGCATCTATGTCGTCAGCGTCTGGAATGAGTTTCCTTTGGGTGTCAGAATGGCGGGGTGTATCAGGGATTTCAAGGGGAAGGCCCTGGACTTTTATAAGGAGAATTGATTTTAATACATGCATAGCCTTAATTTTTTTCTTTTTCTTACTATTATTATGAAGTATAAATAAGAACTACTTCAGTAATTAGAATTATTTTCCTCGGAGTTTGCACATAATTAATGAGCTGTATAATCTCAAATGTACTTTAATAATTAAATATAAATAAATAAAATAAAATAAATAAATTTTAGTACACGCTTGGAGACACCCAAATCGAAATGCTCTACAACAAAATTAAGTTATGCACATGCAATTAATGGGTTCAATAGTTAGTCCTTAAAGGGTTTACATGTAAAAGAGGAGCACTTCTCAAATTATTAAGACTAACCTTAAAAGATACCTTCCCCCGGAGGACCGGAGAGACGGTATTAGTGCTCAATAATTTGTGGACAAAAACAATACCAGCAATTCTGCGTCGTTTTTCCAAGGAACACAAATTGATCAGGCTAAAGCGCTCAAGATAAGGCGAAAGAATCTGGGGGTCGGTTCAAGGAAGATTCCCAAGAGCAAATCTGACGAAATTAACACGTATAAACTCAATACAGCTAATGTAGACAGAAAGGGCTAGTGTAGATAGAAAGGGTTCCAGACCTAAGATGCATATTCAACCAGAGGCCGTACGAACGAGTTATATAAAGTTAGTACAACTTGAAGACCAGAAAACTCCTTGGACCCAATATGGAGTTGCTGCTACAAACAATATGATCAATATGAGAGATGAAATCCAATTTCGAGTCCAAAATAACGCCCAAATCTTTGATAGACTGCATGCGTATAAAAACTGATGAATATATAGAAAGAGATTATATCAATGACATGAAGAAGGCTTTTAAGCTTTTAAAAAATAGGTATTTAAGAAACTAATGCCGCAAGGGTACTAAGCAGACAAAATGTTGAAGATAAACTATTTAAAATGACAGTATCATTGTACATATGTCAAATAAGAATAGAATATGTTTTTTTTCTTTCGTTTTGTTTTATAATTTTATTTGAGTTATATATTATATAAATTGAATTAAATTTTGAAGGGAAATTCACTTCAAAGAAACTTGAAAACACTTGAAAAATGTCCACATGAATAGAAAATTTTCTTTTTAGGCGAAAAGAAAGTGTTTCGAACACAGCACGTCAACTTGATCATCGTCAGGGTAATATAAGTATGATAAATAAATAAAAAAGGTAAAATTAAAGATTAAATTACAATCATGATTTAAAACCAATTATTTAATGTATTATCTCTGAATTTTATCTCTTGTTACTTTTTTAGTCAGCTTTTACGATACGCCATACTACCAGTTGCAAGAAAGTGTTTTGTAATGCATGAAATCATTGATGCCAACTTTATCAGTGATTTGTTTTTTGTTTCTAGGTAATACACTGACCTAGACCTAGACCTTCTTCAATGGCATAGATATCTACGTAGTAATTAATACCACCTCCACCAGCGATTTAATTGATTCATGATCAGTGTATTCGTTCTTTAATGGCAAAGACATCTATGTTAACACAAATTGCTATCATGAATTCTTTGTTTCTTCGATCATTGCAGAATATAAGGAGCATACATGAATTTCCAATGATATCGCCGTGTTAAAATTCATTTATATTGAAATGTGAGTAGTACCCCTTTTACTTATGATTTCATCAAGGTTGTCATGAAAAAATTTCCTGTTGGGATATTTAACCTTTTTTTTCTGTGATATCTAATAAAACAAAAAAAACAGATGGTTACGATTATATTGAACAAAAAATTATAACTCTTCCATATTTCTAATCCCTGCATAAAAGCACCATCAATGGTTCGATTAACTCAAGGAATATTATTAGTAATTTTTCAACTACTTCCATCTTAAAATGTTGTTTACTTATTTTTAGTGGAGTCACAACAAGAGAAATGGTATACATGTATTCTTTTTAGTTCTAATAGTCATTTTTTTATAAATATTCCTGATGATTGTCGTAGATTTCAAACCACACCAAACAAGCATATAGCATAACAGGATAACCTGCTTACTTAGGCATAATAAAATAATATTAATATACAAAATTTGTACCATGACCTATTACCGGCAAGTTAAGTCTTCGAAACGTGACAACAATTTTGTAAATGTTTACCCATTTCACTCGGAAATTTGCATATCCTTAGTAAAAAGCCACCACTAAATTTACTGGAGATGTGATGTCAATTCTGGTGTCATATCTCCTTAAATCTTCGACATGTTTACAATTTCTTTATTTATTACCCTTGTTTACGACGATAAATCCTCAAGTGTGAAGTTTTCATTGCCTAAATAGGTATGCCTGCCAGCAGTTATCTTCTTACTTAAAGTAATAAATTTGTTGTGAAATTACTAAGAGTTGTCATATTATCGTCGGTGATAGGTTCTTACGTTTTAATAATATCTGATATATGTGACTTTCACAGATCCTCTGGAGACTAAAATCGATTTTCTCTGTAATTGGATCCCACTGTGAAGGGATGAATTAACTTGAACTAACACACCAGACAACATCTTTTTGAAAATCAATGTTTATCTCTTAATACGGAGACATGTTTGAAATCAGGTGGAGTAAAAATAATTCAATAACTTACCCTCAAATAAGATGATGCCCACTTATTTCAGGAAAACATCTACAAAAAAATGTATTCCAAATCTGTGAATTATTAAGTGAGGGAACCAGTTCACCGATTACTCCATCCCATCTGATGAATAAAAGATTTCCTGTCTATTGAATTTTACAATTTTGATCAAAATGTAAACTTTGCAGGATATTCATATTCAGATCATTCTTATCTTTCAACATTTCCTTAAAGAAATCTGAGGCAGATATGAAAATTGTTGTTGTATACAATAGAAATGAAGTAAAAAATTAAGAAACCTGCTGCTGTTTCTTGAATTAATTTTCTTTATTCCACAATAACTTTTCCTATCATTTTGAATCTGTGGAAAGTGAAACTGCCATGTATACAAATTAAACAACATCCATGAACCTTGAAAGTCAACGACAACAGTGATTACCATATGATTACGTTGTTTGGATATTATTTCCACCCACGACTTTAAGTGATTCTGTGTGACACAGTCAATACGCGTGACACATGTTCGAATCAATGTTATTTTATCGTACTGAGTGCAAGCTTAAATGGAAATTCTTTTCTTCAGGGGATTGCCATAGAATTTTTAACGAATTCTTGATGGTTCGACGGCTTGATGTTTCAAATTATATATCTTTTATCTTCAAGATATTTAAAAAAATAGATAATGATATTTGCCTCAATATTTTGGAACAGTTCCTGATAAATATGATCCTAGGTTTTCAGAAATGAAATTGGCAGATGTGCGAGCCGATTTTACGGAGTCCGAACCTGCAATCGGAATTTCAATTGGGGTAAGCGATTACTGGCGTTTTGTCTCTGGCAACACTAAGCGAATAACTGAAAGGCTGACAACTATCCAGATGTTCGGATGGACGCTGCACGGTCCCGATGTTGTAAGTATGCCCAAGGAGAATGTTTAACTTACTACTTTTGTTTCTTATCCGACCGATCATCTCAATGGAAGCACAAACATAGCTGAAAATTTTTTGACGACTGAATACTATCAGCATTATCTGTGAGAACAGTGCGGACAAGACCTTGAGGGAGCAATATATGAAGGAATCTATCGCAAAGGAAGTTCAACGATACGAAATTGGTCTTCCTTGGAAAAGAGAAAAGGGTAATTTTGGAGACGACAAGAACATAGCATTATATCGGCTTCGATCGCTTACTCAACGATTACTGAAGGACGAGCAGAAGCTTTTGGACTACGGCAAAGTTATGTGGGATTATGGACCCTATTATGGATAGCTGAAATGCTAAGAAAATTAATGTCTTCGTTAGTCGAGTCGAATGAAATCGACTTCCATAATAGGGCCCTGTGTTAAGAGTGGTTACGCCGAGATAGATGGATCCACAACGGAAAGCAGTTCCATATATTATTTACCCCACCAGCCGGTATATAGACCTGATAAATCAACGAACAAGCTGCGCATTGCTTTCGAAGCGTTCGCCCATATGGAGGGATGCAGATCGCTCAACCAGTCTGTCTTAACCGGACCTAACTTACTCTTTCGTCTCAGCTGTGTAGGAATTGTGGCCGAATATAGAAAGCTTTCCTGCAAATATCCCTGAAATCATCGGATAGAGATAGCCTTCGCTTTTTGTGGTAAAAGCTTACGATCCACCAGCATTTGCCGCCTCTTACCTTGATTAACCTTCGGCGTGAGTAGTAGACGCTTTATTCTAGCGACATCTGGACGCTGAATCAAGATTTTACCCGAAACTTGTGAGACATTGAGATGAAACTTCTACAAGAACGATCCTCAAAAGAGCCTCAGTGGATTTACACAAATAGAATTGCAATAACAAACACGTTCGAATTAGCTTCCAGCAGCAAAATTCATGCCCTACAGTTCAGAAGGTATTGGGTATGTTTTAGTCGATGAATTAGCTATTGATATACATCCCATAATTACCTTTATTAATTTGAATTTCGCGCAGAGCAAGCGGGCTGTATTGAAGGCTATTTCCAGATTTTTTTTATTGTTAACACCGTTCACGATCTGATTAAAAATATTTTTTCAATCCCTGTGACGATTAAAGTTGAAATAGGAAGAGTCGCTCCCAAGAATGGAGTTCACGATGAGCGAATATGGAGACATTGGAGAGCCTAACCATTCCAAGATTTATTTTAAGGAAGATAGTCATGAGCGCAAGTCTGCATGTATTTTCCGATGCTACCCCTCATTCTTATGGAGCAGTCGCCTAAATGCGAAGCATCAACAATAAGAGAAATATAACAGTTAATTTTCTGTGCTAAAAGCCGAGTATTACCACTAAAGAAGAATGGTTCCAAGAAATTAACATTACCAGGCCTAGAGCTGATTGGAGCCTTGATTGCCATATCTTATTTGGTTTTATTCATTACCCACTGATGTGATTAGATGCTTTAAATCCGACGGCTCAAGAAGTTCGACAGCAAGGCTTAAAGGAGTTCGGGTTTTTTGGGAAGCATTGCAGAACCGAATACTCTCAACAGCTACGGTCCCTTCATCGCTCAGCTCATAATAAAGTATTATTATTGAATCTTCAACTCAATTTTTCAGGAAAAATCAGCGCCTAGAATTTTCTGAAGCCTAGCTATCGTATGGCCCGTGATGACTTCCTAATGAGTATCGCTGACGTTGGGCGGAGGTGTGAACTAGGCGGAAAGCAATTCTCAGCCTTCAAAAAGGCGCTTTTGAATGCCCTCAACGCGTTTTCGCATGATATCAGTCAGTGATATTGGGGTCAGGAATGTTGACTTGGAGGACGGAATAATCGATAAATTTGGATGTTTAAAGGGGTAAAAACGTTGATTGTCTTAAAATCGCTATGATTTTAAAATGGCTTTTCCAATCGACGAACGAAGTTCACCAATCGATCAAGCATAAAAAATTTTCCTTAAATAGCAAATAACCTCAACTTCCCAAAAAGTCGTTTATTCCATTTGAACTGTCAACTGTCTACAGCCAATAATGGAAAATAAAACTTTGTTTATTACCAGTTGTCTGTCTATCCACATGTCAGTCATAATTTACCCATGAAGAAATATTTTAATAACGTCTAAATAAGATTTATGCGATCTCAAGTTTACATCGTTAAATATACGTCTTTTGCTTTCAATCTAAAACCATTGTGGAAATAAATGTGCGCGACAGATTTGAATGTGCAGTGACGTCAAAAAAAAAAAACAAAAATTCAATAAATGCAGTATTTCACCTTTCCCAAATCCTATGATATTCTATCATCAATTAGTGGTTCAAAGCAAAATAATAGTCAATAGTCATGAATTGATAAGAGCGGATTACTTTTCGCTCCCGGCTAGCATATTGT
>QYTT01089014.1:23299-34561 GCA_006980735.1 Dasypogon diadema | reverse complement strand
CCTAAACGACAACTAAATGCAGTTATCTAGGAAACCGTTAGGTTAGTGGAAAACCGATAATTCCACGTATACTCAGCAGGCTTTAGGAAGATACCTTTGTGGAAATGGATGGAAGTGGCTAGAACCATTCGAGCGAATCTGTATTCAATGATGAGGACGCTACTGAATTTCTGAACGGAACCAAGGAAACTGTAAGAATGAATAGGAGCTCTTTTTATTATTTTGCGACTCTGATTTGTTCGAATATTTGAGGATTGTGAAAAAAACAAAACATATTTTATCAATAAATTGGGTGTTTACTTGCTTCTTTATTTTAATTTAACAAAAAGAAATCTTCATTCTTTAATTTTGATGATTTTTTCATATGATTATTGCTAGTCGTCATCCTATAACCATGTTATTTATTTTCATCAAAGTTATCATTTTCTCGAGTACGAACCAGAAGGTGGGAGCTCTACAGGACTACTTGGACCATATCCCGAATTTACGTCCTCAATTTGCTCCGTAGCCTGACTTCCTAAATCCGCGTTATTGTCTGAAGTTAAATCAACCCCAACACCAACGGTATTTTGCAAATTATAATCATCTGCTGTATTTTCTGCATCTGTTACAGAGACAACATTCTGGGCATTTACATCAACCACTACAAGAGGGTTAGAACCTTCTACGCCTGCGTTATCATCGAGATTGTCCGAATCATGATCGTCTCCAGGACTACTTGGACCATATCCCGATTCAGGACGTGGTGCATGTGTTGCGGAATCAATTTGCTCCGTATTCTCATTTCCTGAACCCACGTTATTCCCTGAAGTTACATCAGCTTCAACATCAACAATATTTTCCAAATTATAAACATCTTCTGTATTTTGTGCACCTGTTACAGAGGCATCATTCTCTGCACTTACACCAACCTCCACAACAGGATTACTTTCGTCTGCAGGACGCGGTACATCTGTTACGGGATGAACGAGCGGCGGATGTACGGGTGGCTGATGTGCAGGTTTGTTTGCAGCTATGTATTTAACAAGATCGGCTATGTGTTCGAAGAAATCGCGAACGATGTCACCGTGATGCGGCCTGCCGTGATTTGGTCTTCCACTATGGTGACCCTTCAAGTGATAATCTGTTTTTTTCTGTCCTCCATTTTATTGGTTATATACTCACTAGATTATTATGCTGCCAACCCTTATGATGACCATGATGATCTTCAACACCCCAGTCGTCACCGTATGCTCGGGCTCTAGTCTCAGCGACCGTTGTTAAAAAAGCAACTAAACCTGTGGAATAAAACTTCAATTTTTCCTTTACACCTTTCTTTTAAGTTAAGGGTTTTACAAATGAAAACGGAGATTATTCCAAAGTGCAGCTGCATTTTGACTATTTTGATTGCTCACTTCAATCTGCTTCAAATCGGAAAATCTTTCCAACTTTTATACTTCTACTTTTCTCACTATTTCTATTTGTCGTGATATGACTATAAAATTTTATAATATTTTAACAACCCAAAACACGAAAATAACAAAATATTTAGAGGAAATTTACAATAATAATTACTAACAAGTTTGGAAGCAGAGCGATAATAAACCAGTTTAGTACAACTTCACGTTTTTCCGCACCGAAATAAAAACTGCTATAAACAATTTTTATTTGCGAATTATGATAAAAGCGAAGCAGAATTTTTGTATAAATGTCGAAGGAACTGAAGAGTTCTTCCAGTACTTTTTAAAATGAAAATTCTCGGCTGCTTTATGCTGCTTGTAATCGGTACGTTTTTTCTTAAATATAAGACATAGGCTAAATGAATAGTTTTTTTTTCTAATATTTCAATCGAATCTAGGTTTATTTCCAAAAGTAGATATGAGATGGATTTTATACATTAACCTTGCAATGTATATAGAAGCACCACACGTCACATCTTGAGCTCCTTCCCACACTTAGCATCTCCACTTCACACTGTGGTTTAATTTTTGCAATCGGAAGTAATCTGGGCTGTAGCGTGGATGCCGTATAGGTTCCCAGTAGATTCTCTAAGAACTGGACAGATCTTTTTCCCACGATAAGAGATTCCAGTTTTCATAGTTTCCCTCCATCCATAATCTTTCAAACAGATCTTCATACTTGAGTTTCAAGAAGGTCACCCTAATCCACATTTCTCTGTTTGAATTTCGGAGTCCGAATTGCATTGGTAGATCCAGACTTCTCAGACTTCTCTCAGATGTCTGAGCGCCTACTTTGATTCTCGTAATAAATACACATAACATGTCACACGGTAAGGTTTATATTTTAGGTGCAAGATATTAGAAGCCCCTTGCGCTGAGAGCTTTCACAGGATGAGACTATCAGCCAAGATAGAGTGTACTGTAACTATAGAAATCCGAATCTTTCGGCAGTCTCCTGAAGACAAGCTCGAGGATTTTTGTCCATATATTTTTTATTTCTACCTTACTGATCGGCGTTCGTTTTGAATAGCTTTACTTCACACCTATGTAATGCCTTCTAAGAGATTCCATGATGTTATCTGAAGTCCAATCCAATTTCCTTAAAATCTAATGCTTGCACAAACCTCAAGCTTTATATTTTCCACTGCTCTAAAAATGTGCGACTCCAGTTCAGAAGTTAAAGAATACTAAAGTAATGGTACTTACCACTTACTCTATAATTAACTCTTTTAAAACTTTATAAGATTAGTAGACTATACTATAGTGAAAATGGGGGTCACAGCCTCAACACTTTTGGGATCACCTTCACATGCCACATCCAGAACTTTTGGGTCACACTACACAAATGCAAAGTTTACTATATTCTGGCTTTTGAAATAACCTTTTTCTAACATTTAAGGTATTTTACTGCACAGAATGGATTTAACGGTAGCTCAACCGATTGCGAAGGGATATGCAGGTTCAAATGGATCAAAGTTCCTTGGGCGCCGGTAATTGCACAAAAATACAGATTTACATGAAATTGTAAATATATTTATATTGAAATATATGCATTTTTTATTTGCCATAAAATAAACAAATGGAGCCTAAACCACGCGTCCGAACATTTTCCGCGTTACTGGGTCGCGTTGAATTCGTGACATCTCATAAAGTCCAGAGCTTTATAAGTTTTCGTTGCGTTGTCGCACCGCTCCGGAACATGCAATCTGTTTGAGAGGAAATTACAAAGAGATTTAGAGGATCTAAAGGAAGAAGCCGAAATGGTGCATAGCCTACTCAGGTAGGTTAAAAGAAGTCTTCTTCAAGAATCATTCTGATGAACGTTGGCTTCTTCAAATCCAGTAGTTAAATTAAAATGTTGGCAATATCTCCGTCGCATCACTTGGAAAAGCTGATATCCGGAAAAGTATAGAAATTTTACGATATAAACTATTAAAGGTATTCCAGAGAAAAAAACAAATTCAGCCAGGCTAGACTAATCAACACTACTGATTTTCAGATGTTAAGACAAAAAACCACCAAAATGTGAGGTTGTTTTCAAACTATACATGGCGATTCCTCTTTTGGTTGATGAAATCTGCAGGACTGAAGTTGTTGACAGAAGTAATGTAAATTATTGCAACTGATCTATTCCACTGAATGGTTACAACACTTGATAAGGAGCTCGAGCTTAACGACCAATACAAAAACCATTCTGAAGATCGTTGATATGAAATACGCCTATTAAATTGCTTACGTGGTCCGAAGAGATTGATGTAAGTAACAGAACTTGATAAGAGATTGATAGACATATTTGTCATGATAGAGAAATCCACGGTAAACAGAATACAAGGTATGGTGAGCCCGAATACTAGTTCCGCTTATGCCAAAGAATTTCAGTGAGCTTTAAGGAATTTTTAATCTAAGGTATGATAACAATACCATTATGAAAAATGCAGAGCACATTACTAATAACCTTTATATTATACCCTAGACGGGCGGCATACTTAAGTGAGCATTATGACGTCAAAATAATACGATTTGTTTAAAATTTCATATCATTTTGACATCATAATGATAATTCGAGTATGCCGTCTGTCTAGAGTACACTATACATTGCAAGTTAGATGTTGCCATAATATTTTTGTACTAACATTTCACTAATTGAATTTAAATAATTGCAAGTCGACAGTGCATTTTCTTGACATAAAGAGTGTTACGTTAAACCACTTTAAAATTAACCGGATATAACTTTGTGAGTAAACGGTTGCTTAAAACACTCCAAAAAGATGGAAACAAATTGGATATATTCGATCTTCAGAAAACCAAATTCCAAGGTTTTGTAATTATATATGTTCAGGAGGATATTATTGTAAAAAAATAGATATAAAATATACTTGAGTAGTCATTTAATCCTTGATACAAACTTTGCCATGGTGACGTCATAGTCAAAGCCATTTTTCCCTTTAGCATACCTTGTGCTCTGTGTATCTTGGAGAAAATCTGCTGTCGATGGTTGACTGTGACGCAATTCCAAACTAAAATTGTCACAATATTATATCCATGCATCCCAAAACCCCTGAAAACTGAAATAGTGCACATTTCTCACGAATAGAATTGATTTTAATTCTAATAAATGTGTTTTATACAATTGCTCTCTACAAATTCAGACATGTTGAAGGAGACTCGCGATTCGAAGATGAAAACTGTGTACACAAAACTCTTACAGTACCCAAATTATCATCAAATGCCGGAAAACAACTGATTGAACAATTGGGGGAATGTTTTTGGTATTCTTTGATGTTGGATGTATTGAGATCACTGCGTCCTCACCAATCTTATAATTTTTGGAAAAATTATAAATTCAGAAATTATACACTCGGACCTGACATGCTGGAGAAATTTGTAGAATTAAAACTTTAGTTGGTTTTTCTATTAGAATGAATTGTTCGCCTACTGTACTTAATATTAAATCAATCTTTACATTCTCCATAAGAAGAATTTCGATACATTCTTCCAGATAGTTTCTTTTTAATTGACTAACTAGCTTTTGAAGTCGACGATTGAAACTGCATTTTATATTACAACACAGATGTCGGTGTAGTGGAAATAGCAAATACAGTTTATTGAGTCCTTGAAGAAATTTATTGACTATGTTTTCGCTAGAGTAAAATAGCTGAGTAAGAGAAAAGGACTAAGCATACCTTAGATACTTTGCTATGCAGCCAAGGTTCAAAGAATACTGTATAATGTTAATACAGCCTTAATTGGAAATGAAGAAAGGTGAAAAATTGGGATACGAAAATTGAATGATTGCAAATCCCATTTGACCATTCGCATCACAACTAGGAGGAAAGCAAGAACTGCTCTGTTTAAGAAGGAACACCCACACCCGCATCAACTCAAATAGATTGCGGAGTACTTCTACAGAATTCTTTTATTGCAACAATATTATGTTGGTGCTCCTGAGTATAGGCATTTGATATTACCGACGTGCTTAAAATAGTATCTAACGCGGTCCAATATTAATCTAAAAAAGCAAATTTTAAATAGCTACACAATCTACAGGAACTGGTTGAATAGGGCATGAAATTCATTTTAAAGAAGCCAAATAACGTTGGGTTTTGGGTTCATTAAATACGGCAATCAACTCAAACAACCAATTCAGAAATATTTTCATTTAATCATATAATCATGCGCGTATTAATAGAGTGCACGAAGTTAATGATACTGTTGTTTGCAATCGTCGTTTGAATTCGAAATGAGAAAAAGAAAGCTAATTTTATCGACACAAAAAGTGAAGAAAGTGATAGGATGGAATCTTGTGGCACTCCGGTGTTGATTTTAAAAGGCTCAGAGATAATACCATCCAAAATTACACGAATTGAATGGCCGTGCAGAAAATTTCCAATGTATTTTGAAAGATTGACTGAATGGTAGACTTTATCAAAACCCATGGAAATATTTAATGTGAGAGATCGTTTTTCACTGCAATTATAAAGTCAATCATTTTGGCGCTCGGTGAGAAAGGTTAATAGTTCTCTTGAACATGCACCACCGAAACTATATTGGCAAACTTCTGATAAAAAAATTAGTTTCCAAATACGCTAATGAGTGATTACTTCCCTCTATAATGTTTGGAATTGGCAGAACATCCGAAATTTTCCATATTGTTGTTTTTTAAGGTATTATCCAAACTCAGGGAAGAGAAGATTTGGAAATTTTTTAACCTGACAAGTAAATCACAATTTTTGGCATGGAATTTTTGTCGTAAAATGTGCTAGTGGTTTCGTAAATACAATTCTCGCCTCAACCACTGGTACCCAGATAAATCACTGCGCCCTTTACAGGAATCGAACCCGTGGCCACAGAGGATAAAACTTGCAGATGTGCACCTTAGCCCGTTCGGCCATTGCCAACTGAAATGGCTCGTGTAGAAACATTAATAAAGAAAAGATGAAGCACTTAACAATTAGAGGCAATTTGTCTATTTTATATCTATATTTTTCATTTAATTATTTCTTTTTACTATTTTTCCCTGTTTATTTTTGTATCCTTCTTTGTTTTTGTAGTTTTCAGATATTGTTGTACAGTTTGTGTTATTATTGTACTTAATTCTTTTTCTACAATTTTAGATACATGCACATTTGGAGCCCTACATTTTAGGCAGTCATTTAAAAGAACACAAACCTTCCAGATAAGGGTATTGAGGGATTTAAAATTTATGTGAAAAGATAAATCACGTTATCAAATCCCAAGAGAGTAAAGTCTCGAGAAATATTTACAATGCCAGAAGGGAATGCGATACTTTGCACAAAGTGATTCAAATTCATATCCTAGGTCCTGTGACTGGACACTACAATCTAAAACAAATCCAGCAGCTCAAATTACTCCAGACACTGAAGTGGTTTATTTCAAGATATATTTACAGTAGGGAAGAAATTTTTTATCAGTATCTAAAACATTTTCAAACAATATTGGTTTCCCCTAAAGAAAAAGAGCCAAAAAAATTTATAATCTGTGCCCCAAGCACTGCTACGCCACTGTCCTACAATTATGTTTTGGTTCGATCCAGTTGTGAGGTAGACGGACGATTTTCCGGGTATAGAAATTCGAGGGTGGGTGGTGAAGCGCATCTGCAAGCCCTTAGAAGAAAAAAAAATGTATACCTTATTGGCCATTTTAATGGAGCTTTTCACTTTTTTACTGTACAATGGGCCAAAGGAAAGGCGTTAAACAAACCCGGGCAACTAAATAATATCCAGACATGTTGAGATCTATAGTCGCCCGTCTCGTGATAAGGAAGTTTTTCACTCCTACTACAATAGTTGGGTGGGCGGCAGGCAGACAAACTCTATCGAATGTGTGCAGCTTCGGTAGTGAGGAAGTATGTGTCGTTATAAGTCATAAATTGTTCAGTTTACATGTTTCAAGCAGTTTATGTAACTTACATGACTTGATCTATGTTCAAATGTTGATATCCAAAAATTCTCCGATAAATTTCGATTATCCAGTCACTCATTTAAGAGCTTCGCAGATATTTTTCAAAACTATTCAGTTACGTTCACTAAACCTTCCTACCAAAATGGTTATATTACTTCACAAAGCGATTTCGAATGCGTTTTCTATCACATAAAACGATAAAACATAAAACCAAGTTTCTTCACTCTCGATTCACACTCACTGTGCACGAAACAACTCAAACAAATGTTGAAATCATAGCTTTTTGAACTTGGATTTTATCTTAATGCAACCCGGTGTAGATATTGTAGCAGCACCACCAGATATATATATATATTTTTTTCTCAGCTGATAAGCACAAAATATGTACTCCACTGTTCCGGTTTCGATCGAATTATCGGACGCGAAACTACAGAAATAATGAGATGATAAAACTACCGGGTTAAAGATTCAGAACAAGATGATGGATATTATCTTATGCCAAGCCAAAGAAACAAAGCAAAGGAAACATCGCAATCTCGGTTGCGATAGATCCGACTGGTCCAAGACCAACGGTTAACCGAATCAGACTGATTCAAGGTATCTCAGGATGGAGCTTTTTCTCCCTTAAAGCATATCGGATACGGATTGTTCGGCTCGGTCGACCAAAATGAGGTGAAATTGAGCATGCACACTTTGCGCACCATGACGTCTATATTCGTCCGATGGCGACATTCTATTCAGCTAAGTAATTACACGAAAGCTCTATAGGAGGAGAGTGTTTCTGAGCATGTTTGGTGGTTCTATGTGAACGTATCCTAACGTTATCTCTAGTAGTAATTCCAGTTCCAGTGCACAAATCTATGTAGACCTTGCCAAGCAGAGCCAGACCAACATAGAGGAGAAAAACAACAAAACAATGAAAAGCTTACGTTAGTGGGTGGCAGAAAACATAGAAGCTCTCCGATTTATGTTGAGAAACTCTATGAGATTCTTAGTCCCACTCACCGACATAAACAAAGTATGTAAAGGTATTATATATGTCTATGGTCCCACTGTTTGATGTTGCTAAAATACTTATAATCTAGTGAGCTCAATCAATACTAGTCAATAAAGTGCGTCAGAAATCTGAATGACGTTAAGGAAATAAGTTGATAGTGATAAGAATGGCGTTAGATAGTGCCGGCTCGGCTAGCCATAGAAAATATACGACAGTATAGCATGAAAACAATTCCGTTGCCATGGAAAACAAAATCGCCGGTAGAGCATCAAATACTATTTAACCGAGATGAGTAGGACGCAGAAGCTGTAGTGATATATTCATTTAATTTGCCTCGGATTTCACTGTCACGAAAATCGTTGCCAGACGTACGAAAATTATTTTGAATTTGCATAAGCTACTCGGCTACTCCTAACCGCTGCGAAATTTCCGATTTACGTCCGCATGGCTTGAAAACAGTTCAGTTAAATATCACACGTAAATATCAACCGATTTTCAAAATTCTTTCCATTTTTTACTTTGCTAATTTTTTGTGATTTTTTGAGACCATTCCGAAACCTATAATTTTTATTTTTGTGAAAGAGTGTAAAATCGGGTGGAAATTTTGATCGAAAGCTTACATTTTGTAATTTTGGTGTCTACATTTTGGCGTAGATGACTGTTTGCGGATCACAAAAGAATTGTAAATACTGAATTTGGTTAAAACCGGTTGATATTTAGGATGTGAAATTGGATGGAACGTAATTAGAGCGATTCTGAAGTAAATTGCCATCTATTATAACCCAACTAGCATTTTCCCCCCTCCGTTACTTATCTAATACCAAAATCAACACTATAAAGTTGCAATTACTAGTGCAGGATACGTGTTAAAAACGGTTCAAATACGGATATTATACCAAAATGGGGAATGAATTGGTTGGCCTATGTGACGTGGTTGAGACTTTACATGCTACGTATCAAAAACGTTTCAAAATGAGAAACTATACGTATCATATTCGTTTTCAAAACCAAAATTGCTACGTTCGAACTTATACATTGAAAAAATTTATGTACATAAGTTAATCTTTTCAATAAAATTCTAAATCATCTCATAAATAATTCCCATATATACATACACTTCGAAGGAACAATACAATTACAAAATTTTTAAAGAAGACATAATTATTTTCTAAATTAAAAAATTATTACTAATTTGGGTGAAGCAAGGGCTCTTCGTGAGGCTAAAAGTTAATGCAAACAAAATTTTATGGTGAAAATAGATATTGTACTTCGGAAAAATGCATGTGGCATGTCCCTTCAGAAAAACCCTAAAAATATCACAAAATTATTTAAATTTTAAATCTAAGATTTTTTGAAACATTTTCCATCGCTTATTTTAGGACTTTAAGATGTAAAATATATAGGACTGTTTCATTTTCCATTTGTATTTTTGTTTTCAAAGATGTCCAGTTTTAAAATTTAGTATTAATTTATACATGGCGAAATTTATGCCGCCACTGCGAGGTTCCCATTACTAAAAAATAACCCTTAAAAGTGGCAGTAATTTCTACTACTATAAGGTATCACATGTTACCTTATTCAGCCATTCGCCACTTTATAGTGCCTTTGGAAACTTAAATAATTTAGGTTTAGCAACTTTCATTTTATAATAACAACTTTTTAACTTCTGAATTTTTTGTAATTTTAAATAAATCTTCAAATTCTTAAAGAATAATGACTGCCATATTCATTGGCAATGTAGAACAAATTACCAATGCTTTAATCGGACAATAACGTTGCAGTGACTTCAAGATTGCAAAAACCACTTACGCTAAAGTACCATCCACTAAAAAGTGGCATTGGAACGTTACGAATTATACTACGGGGTTTGAGATTCTGAGTAGTGCTTTGAATAAGGGTTAGGGAACGTATCTGTTACTGAAAAGAAAATCTTTGCCCTCACCACTCATTAGTGGCATAATTTAGTGACGAAACCGGAACCATCCCAAAAGTTAAACTTCTTCAAAGTGACAGATACCCTTAAGTGTCTACAATACAGTTGCAACCACTATTCTAGAAGTATCAAAAAATCAGTAACATTTGGATACATATAGTTTCCACGGCTACGTATCAAGCTGTTTCAGATTACCTCTACAAGGTCTCAGCATACATAATAGTGACAAAATAAGTAATAATAACATGCCCTTAACTACATTTTCGTGGCGATTCACATACGCATAGTGGCGAGCACTAAATTGTTAGTTGGGAAGTGCAACCTCCTAAGATTTTTCGTCCTTTAAGGTATCCCCATCACTCATTTATTAACAAGTAAAAATGGTTCCGTTTTTCCAGGACTAATTTCGTGTTTTTGTCCACTGTGGGACATCCTTTTAACTACAATTTCTGTACAAAATACAAAAACTGTGAAAACCATGATTGAAAAGATAAAATCGTGACGTGATGAGTCAGGTCTAAGGCTGACCACACACTACGGACCTTTGCTTCAGACTCGAACGATTTGGGTGAATTTTCAGGAGTAGCTAGAAATCTTTCGTACCAGATTAAACCGACAGATTTTGCCCACAAATTTAGATTTATCCGATCGCGTAAATCTGGAGCAAAAGTCCGTAATGTAAGCCTGATCTAAGAGTTTCTCAAGGATCACTTGCGTATATGGATGTTTTACTGGCAATGGATTCCACACTCATCAAAACTAGCGCAAAAAGGCATTCGTGAGAATATGGCAGTATCACAGGTGATAAAGCCAACGAAGAATAATAACAAGAATCTCGACTCTGTCAAAAAATCCAAATGAAAGAGACTATCTCGCATGAATAAGATGACTGTATACATGAAAATGAAGAAAAAAAAACACAAAATAACAATTCCAAGAGAGAGGGATGGTCAGAGGATGTGAATTTGTTT
>QYTT01089014.1:10819-23279 GCA_006980735.1 Dasypogon diadema | reverse complement strand
TAATATAACATTATTTTGAAGAATGTGTTGAAAACAGTTCTGTAGCAATTATAGAACACCATTAGTGCTCAGGAAACCTCAAAGCTTGCGTATTCTAGGCAGAAGAGATTGCAATAAGTCCTCAAAAGAAAAGGATGTGCAATTAGTTATTAAATCTTAAGTTAATTAATATTATTTATAGTTTTAATTTGACTGTACGCAGACTTTTTCCACCGAATTTTCATGACCTTTCTTGTTTTTGATTTTTATTTACATTTCGCATTTACTCAAAGTATATTATGTTAGCATTTCCTAAACCGTAAATATACAGAAAATAAATTTCATTACAAAATCCACAATTACCTTAAATTTCCCTAAAAAGTAGTTTCACATTACTGGGTGTACGCAGACTTTTTCTACCTAGTGTATATGGAAGTTTTTCTGGCAATGGATTCCACACTCATCAAAACTAGCGCAAAAACGCATTCGTAAGAATATGGCAGTATCACTGGTGATAAAGGCAACGAGGATTAATAACAAGAATCTCGACTCTGTCAAAAAATCCAAATGAAAGAGACTATCTCGCATGAATAAGATGACTGTATACATGAAAATGAAGAAAAAAAAACACAAAATAACAATTCCAAGAGAGAGGGATGGTCAGAGGATGTGAATTTGTTTTTTACCCTAGATGTAGGGTATTATAGTTTTGAGCAAACGTTTGTAAAAATATTCATGATACACAGAGATAAACTACATGTTTATTAATGGGAGAAGAAAAGAAATCGTTTAATATATGTCCGTCTGTCTGGCCATCCGTCTGTCTGTCTATCTGTCCGCTAGTTATCTTAAGAATGCCTTAAGCTAGAGACTTGAAATTTGGTACACAGATACTTTATTAAAAATGAAAGATCAAGTTCGTAAATGAGCCAATTTCGACAACTCCTTCCTAGGGTTGCCATATGAAATCTCCAACTATGTCAAATAAAAAATCGATATTTTCCTTCTAAAACCAGAACGTTTCGAAGTAGATGGATAAAATTCGGTAGGTACGCAAGTACTTTAGTAAAATCTAAATATCCTGGCAGAAAATTAACCAAATCGGCCAACTCCTCCAGAGGGCTGCCACATGAAAGTTTTGTTTTTTAAAGTCGGGAATGTAAATTTTTTTTAAAAGTTTTTGCGATCGTCATGAAAATATGCATATATAGGTTTTCGAGGTTGCTGATTGCGAATCCAGAGTCGGATTTATTAAATTCAAAGTGGCGGATCCAATATGACCAAAAAGATTTTCGCCATTGCTGTATTATCGGACGCTATATTCTGTTAGTTAACAGTCTTCGAAAAGTTCTGAAGGACATCAAGGGCACAGAAAGCCAATCAATACTGTAACATGTAGCCACTGATCTGTTATTGGCTTTCGAAAGTCGATTCCATTTGGAAAGCGAAGAATCTTATTATTTAGCCACAGCTCTTGATCCACGATATAAACTACGAACATCCCATTTATAGTCCACTATTTTTGCGGCAAAAAAGTGGCTTGTCGATTTAATTAATTCACTTCTGTATTCCGAAATCATTATAGAAATGGTTACGCCTCCACCTAATACAAGTTTGAGCCAATTACAAAAGAAGAGCATTTGTCAAAATATTATTAAAGAATTCGAGAAAAATGAACCATTATCCATGTTGTGTACCGATGCTCTCAAAGAAGAAGTTGGGGGATATCTTAGATCTCCCAACATAGCAAGAGAAGCAGATCCCCTCGATTTTTGGCGGAAGGAGATTTTGTATCCAACCTTAAAAAGGCCACCGCAAAAGTATTTCAGCTTTCAAATGAGTTCTGTCGCATCCGAGAGACTATTTTCTACAGGAGGTCTCATTCAAACAGACCTTTCCCCGCATAACTTGAAAATGTTGTGTTACCTAAATAAAAATCTTGTTAAAGTTAATTTTAATTATTAACGTTTAATACCTATTTGTTTGTAAGTTTACTAAATATTATTATTAAGCAAGTTGGTTTTTGTCACAGTCTGTCCTTTTAAATTCACCATCCGTAGCGGTATCGGTACTCACTATCGCCGATACATATCCATAAGTATCGATACCATATCGACCAAAATGCATCCCTGGTTCGTAGTCGAGTTTCTTATTATTTATGTTCTCCTTCTTGAAATTGAAATTAATATTCCATGGAATACTCGGTAATTAAGGACACGCTCAATGACTTGCAATTATGCTCAGCCAGAGATTAAGCAAACTGATTTACTGCCACTTCTAAATCAGCTCAGGCTCATCTCTCCTACTGGGAAATATTTTATTCTAAATATAAATAATTTTCGTGGAAATACGACAAATCCAGCACAAACAATCCAATCTAATTTCCACCTGCAAAGGATTGTGGTTTCCTGACGAAAGTTGTTTGACATTTTCAAGTCGAAAAATTTTATTTAGAATTACCACTTCACCCCATTTAACTTCCACTTAAGGCATCAACAGTGACCTTTATTACAATTTTAAGAGACTGAAGTAAACAGAACTTCCGCCACGCGAAACGTAATTTCTATTCTCTACCCTCATAACATTGACGTCATTCTTGGGTTTAGCATGGAATAGAAGGAAGGAATACGACATGGGTGCACCCACCAACAATGAAAGGCCACCACATAAACAGGCACATAATCGAAAAAGGTCAAATTCCAGACTTCCCACGAGCACTGCTTTATCATTAAGTAAGTCTAGGAGGAACTGCTCTGGTTGGCGCATTCACCAATAATACTCCTCTATACATTCTAGAGAGACCTTGTTACCAACGTCAGGATCAACTATTTGACCTCATCCTCCAGGTATTTAGCAAACGACAAACATTCTCAAGAGGGGGTGTTGAAATACATGCATAAGCTTTGGCTAAAGTCCAAGGAGCAGTTCAGGAACAACTTAGGGCGCTGGAGGGGGCTACGTAATAAAATGCCAAAAAACTTGAACGTGATTGCCGTCGGAGATAAAAAGGTCTACCAGAATCCGGGCAAGCAAAAGCATCGAATTAAGGAGCCTGTATTTAGCCCATCACATAAGCTCCTCCACTGACGTCAGAGCCCTTGTAAAGCTTACAATCGCTTCGTTCTCTTTGTTTTCCTTAAGGGCCATCATGAAATTGTTTAATTGATTTTGTGGGCTGGTTTCTTAAAACTACCCGAAAGGGTCGGGTCAAAGTACAAATCGAGCTACTCTTGAGGCCATTGAAGAGATGTTGCTGATGGGATTATATCCTTTCACCCCATTTTCAAAGCGTTTTGTTTGAAACTCCAGAGAAGCAAAGTTGGCCCTTTTTATCCCCTCAATGGCTGTCACCTACCATCAGCGCAATACACCACTTCGCACTCAGCACCTGGAGATATCCATCAATCAATTTGTGAATTGCATTAATCGTTATTTGTTTTCGAGTTTTGTTTATGCAATCGAGCAGAGTATTTTACGATGCAATCCCATTTCCTCCATTGTTCGTAGATTTTCAATGACAAACGTTCTTTCGCACCCTTAAGTCTTGCTGCTACTCCTTCAGTTGCGAAACAAAACCCCATAATTGTGCAAAGGGTTGGGGCTGTACACCCTTCGTGCACAAGTGTGCAGTGCTGCACAACTGAATTGCCGGGGTGCAGATAAAGTTCTGCGTGCTCCAGATTGAGGACTTTCATCAGACTTAAACTCCAAAAATGCACCGTAAGACGTGGAGAGGGTCTGTCCGCCCTAAATTAGTGCCTTTTGATACTCTATCACATTCGGAGTGGAAAAGGGAATCCACCTGGATTTTCATTCATTATGACGTCCGCTTTTTTTGCCTAAGGTTCAAAAATCTTGGTACAGTTGATGATTGTCTATTGTGAGTAATCGGAACAGGGGCTTTTTTTTATATTGAAATAAGAGCTAGAAGAGAAGTGGGCTTGTGAATCAGAAATTCCACCGATGAATACTCATTCGGTGGCTACAAAGCCTGGGGATTTACATTCGGGCCTGTTCTTTCTGGCTTTGAAATTTACATCTGCAAGTTTTTCATCTTTGAAGAGTTCTCATTGGAAATGCTTCCTTGTCTTTTATGGTCGTCAGTGACTCTCGGTCATTTTGAAATGAATGCCTTTTGCACGACAACCACAGAAAATGTATTCCCTGTGTACTTAGCATAGGATACGTGAAAAAAGTTATCCGAATCCTTCAGCATTATGAATAGAATGGAACTGTCGAAGGGTTATAAAAGAGTAAAAAAAATGCCAGCTCAATATTATTTTGAAAAATTGTTACAATATTAACAAAGTGTTGGAGGGTCTGCACCAGATAATAACATTCAATCGGGGATCAGTTGATGAGAGCGAGCAGGTATTCACTTCACCACTGTAAAATTGCGAGGAGCTGCAACTGATAGATGGGTCACCGCAACTATGTCAGTCCCACATCTACTGCAGACCCTTTTCTACCAGTTTGTAGATCCCTCAGTTCCTTTTCCATTTCAAAAAGCCATCGTAAATGATGTCTTCAACAGCTGCCGTGTTGGTATTCATTCGAAAAATATGTCCAAACCATTTCACACATCTCAAGACGTCGCGCGGAAGCCTTGTAATTCATCGTTATACAATGGGCAGCCTTCCTTCCAATGACACTATTGGTTGGATAGGAGTCCTAGAACAACTCACCCAAGTGGTGATTGCAATGTTGACACTGCTCTAGAGCAGAGCTCCCAATGGCAGATTTCTTTCGTATCTTGGATTCAGATAGAGATATGTCAACTCTCAGTAGAAATTCCACCAGCTTTTAGCTCCACAGCAGGGTCGCAATGCTATCTGAAGCAAGAATGATGTCTATATGATCTTTGACTGATGACAAACGTCGGCTCATTAATGGAAGAATCCGTCTTCAACATGTACTCCAATCTTTTTTTTACCCTTACGGTTAAAGTCTGAGCTCCCTCGGTAGTGTGATGAGCATTGACGTCACATCCCACCGCCAACTAAAGGTCTCTTCATCACGAACCCGACGAGTTCCTTAACTTCTCGGAGAAGGACAGTCGATGGAGTCAGAATATGTTTTCTCGCTTCGACAGATCCAAAAGATCCGCAACATAGTTTTACAGCAGTATATCCCTGTTGCTTAGTTAACGCGAAAACGATGGTATCTGGTGGAGATTTTGGATGCAAGTCAGCGAAATGATACCCCAGCAATACCAGACTGCTTTACCATATTGAAGATTAATTTGTGTGAAGAAGCAATTAGAGGCAGGCTGTATTCGTAAATAGAAGGTAGGACCTTCAAAATCACTCTACTTGATTAAATCGGTTTCGACGGGAAAGACGTTTTCGAGTGCCCGAACCTGCTGTGCTGTTATCGTCTTCAAGGTTTAAGTGAACAACAGGCGATCGAACACGTCGATCACCAATCCAAAATCATTATTCTTGTCTTCTTGTGCTTCCACCGGTTACTATCGGCTTCAAATGGGTAAACCCTTCCATCCTCGTCTGTTGACACAAGGACCGCTGTCGAACAAAACAGGCCACTGGTCGAAGTGGTTGTTCACCGTTTTGGATTGGTCAATGAAGGGCTGATCTTTCCGTTGGAGCCGTCTGTGATAATCTCTCATTTCAATATTGCGAGATATTTCAAGCTTCAAGCGAGAGTCGCCTTAAATTACTCCTAGGTGCTATAGCTGCAAGTGGCAATTTAAATAATCTGACAGTTTAATAGTTTAATTTGTTTCTTAAAGACTGAAAAACTTTACAATTCTTCCAGTATGACACCCAAACCTTACAAATCGAGATGCATCCAACCTATTCCGTACAAATTCGGATGCCGCCAAAATAAACCTTACAAATGAAACGCACCAACCCGAAAGTGGTTCATATATTTGATGTGAAGCGAAATTCGAATACGAAAACTTTACGCGCAACCAACATCAAGTTTCAAAAATCACGTCACTGCATAAGGAAGGAAAGAATCATTTGAATAAGTTTTCGTACGACAGCAAGTGAAATTTTTCAAGTCATCAAACAATGGCTGAAGTAGATGTAATTATTCCTGAAAAAGTGAGTATTATTTGCTGAGAATGCAAATCCCCGTGTATATTTTCCTAGAGGAAAGTAAAAGCTGTGGGTAGTGCTTTGCTACGGTCAAGATATTGCTGAAAAAAGTTTTTGTGAATTTCACCTGTTTTGTTTTCGTTTTCAGGATGAAATTCTCGATTTGAAGCAAACAAAGGATGTCACACACAGTTCTCTGGAAGACTTGGACATAGATGATTTGTACGTTAAATATAAGGTAAATTTTTCTCAGAATTTTAATGCAAATCATCTCCTAACCTCAATTTACTTTCAGAAACTACAGAAGACCCTTGAATTCCTCGAGGTGCAGGAGGAGTACATCAAAGATGAACAGAGGAACTTGAAAAAAGAATATTTGCACGCCCAGGAAGAAGTGAAGCGCATCCAGTCTGTTCCGCTGGTTATAGGACAGTTCTTGGAAGCTGTTGACCAAAATACTGGAATTGTTGGTTCTACCACCGGTTCCAATTACTACGTGCGAATACTGTCTACAATTGACCGGGAACTGTTGAAGCCCTCTGCATCGGTTGCCCTTCACAAACACAGCAACGCTCTCGTTGACGTTCTGCCACCAGAAGCGGACAGCTCAATTTCCATGCTGCAACCCGACGAGAAGCCAGACGTTAGCTACGCGGATATCGGCGGCATGGATATGCAGAAGCAAGAAATACGCGAGGCTGTGGAGCTGCCTTTGACACACTTCGAACTCTACAAACAAATTGGTATCGATCCCCCCCGCGGAGTCCTGATGTACGGCCCACCCGGCTGCGGCAAGACAATGTTAGCAAAGGCCGTGGCCCATCACACCACTGCAGCCTTTATCCGCGTTGTTGGTTCTGAATTTGTGCAGAAATATTTGGGAGAAGGTCCACGGATGGTCCGCGATGTGTTTAGGCTAGCCAAGGAGAACGCTCCAGCGATTATTTTTATTGATGAAATTGACGCAATCGCGACGAAACGATTTGACGCGCAAACTGGCGCTGATCGTGAGGTGCAGCGCATCTTGCTTGAACTGCTGAACCAAATGGACGGCTTTGACCAGACGACAAATGTGAAGGTGATCATGGCCACCAATAGGGCAGACACCTTGGACCCTGCCCTGCTTCGACCTGGTCGCCTTGATAGGAAAATTGAATTCCCCCTGCCAGACAGAAGGCAGAAGCGGCTCATCTTCTCCACAATCACTTCGAGAATGAATCTGAGCGACGATGTGGACTTGGAAGACTTCGTTGCTCGGCCCGACAGGATTTCGGGTGCAGACATTAACGCTATTTGCCAGGAGGCCGGCATGCACGCAGTTCGTGAAAATAGATACATCGTCCTGGCCAAGGACTTCGAGAAGGGGTACAAGAATAACATCAAGAAGGACGAGCAGGAGCACGAGTTCTACAAGTAAACCACCCACAAATAGGCCTTTTGTGCTCATTTTTTTACGAATCCCCCCTAATAAAAATTTAGAAGTATTCAACGTGTAAAAGACTTTTATTTGCAAAACACTAGGAAACCTAAAAACCTGGTATCACCCGTCCCTTCTTTGAGAGTCGCTTCAGCTTCCTCACCTTCTTTTCCCTCTGTTTCTTGCTAATGTTCTCCTGCCTCTTCTTCTGTCGGTGGGCGATGTCTTGCTCCACTTTTTCTTTGCGCTCCGTCCATTTCTTCTTGGATTTCTTTTTCTGGTCTTTCCTCTTCTTTACGGCCTTCTGCAGTAGAGTGGGATCGTCTTTTACCTTTTTACCTTCGATCTTGTCGAAGACCTTTTTCCAAGCGAGTTCCTGCTTGATTTCCTGGGCTTTATCCTCCTCGCCCTTTTCTATGAGTTCCGTAATTTTCTTCTTTTGCTCTTTCATACCCTTCAGAATTTCTTGTGGATTCTTCACCACTTTATCCCTCTTCGTTTTCTTCACTTTAGCACCCGGATGCGAGGCAAAATCAAATTTGGAAAACACCATCTTACCTTCCCCGTTGAAGATTGGCTTAATCTGCTTCGTGATATCTTTACGCTCTTCCGCACTGAGCTTCTCCTCTTTCACTTTCTCGTTGTTTAGAGTTTTGTGAACGCTGACCAACTTTTTCGTGAGGATCTTTTCCTTTTTCAATTTCTTCATTTCGCGCTTTTTAAGAGTTCGCTGGGACATTTTCGACTTCTTCGACTTCATCTTATTTTTTATTATCTCCATCCTGTCCTGCAGTTCCTCTGCGTCTTGTGCTCTGGACGTTCTGTTTGTACTTGTTTTTCCTGTAGGAGATGGACCAGTTTTGCTATCCAAAAGGTACATCTCTTCGAGCTCTTCATCTGTTAAAATTAGAAATTAAAATTTATTCGCACCCATCCAAAGAAAAACTGAAAACCTTCAACGGAATCGGGAACATCAAAAGTCGTCAGGAGGTCGATTATATACTCATTCTCTTCCTCAAGGAGTTTCTTAACTTTATTTCTGTCGAATTTTTTCACTTTCTTCTCCATTTTCATCTGCATTTCAAATTTACCAAGCAAAAGAACGAAAGCACCGTGTTTACCTGCCTTACACGTGCCGCTGTCAAAATGACATTTATTGTAGATCTTCTTCTTTGTTGTTCGAAATGGCAACGCTAAAGTAACCTTTGCAATGTGCTAATTTTATACAACAGCTTGCATTTTCGATATATGACTAGAACAAGTCCTGGTCTGACCTTTCCACTCAGGTGATTAAGACTTTGAAAGGCGGTGACATTTCCCGATTTTGTTGTTATGTGGAATTTTTGTTGGAGTCGTGTGGGCTATGGCTATCTCAGCTCGGAGCAGACATATATTTCATCTGCGGCTCCTCGTTTTTAATTCGTAGTTAATTCTAAGTCGGGCCAGGTGGCGTGGCGTCAATAACTGTTTTTGTGTAACGGGATTTTTGCTGTGCACTAGTCTCAATAAAAAGACAAGGAATTTTTGTTTAAAAACTTGCGGTTTTTATTTACTCTGCTAAGTGATTTTAATTTATCTAAGCATTTTTGTCACGTTTTAAAGCTTAAAAAGCCAGTGTCAGTGGATATGCCTCTCGCGAAAACAAAGTAATTGTGGAAAGTGTGAAAATTTGAAAGTGACCATTTCAAGCTTTGAATTTAAAGTGAGTACTTAACATATAAAAGCAGCTTGGGTTACAATTCGGCTGAAATAGTAACAAAATAGCTTTACTTCCACTAAATACCGTTCGTACAGTGCAATTAAAGAAGTAAAAGGAAGTTTTCTTAATTCTACGTTATTGGCAGTTCATCTAGAAGGCGGAAAACTGCATGATTTTTAACAAGATAAGTGGTTTGTGGTAAAGTCCTCTTTGAAAGTGGAGATTTACATGCCAAAAAGTCCTGTGTAATCTGCCTGCAACCTATATCGAACAGAGCTATAAGCTCTATAACTAGAACAAGTCCTATGGACGTTACACATTAAAAGCGGCGGCAGTTATGTTTAAAAAGGAAAAACATAACATATAATATTTTACGGCCATTATATTGTAAGTAGAGGCTTTTGTAAATGATTGTTGTAATATGAGCTCTATAAATTCTTAGACAACTAATATTACATATTTTTAATATAAAATATCTTTTTCTGTAATGATGAAATACACACGCTCACATTTCGTCGTGCCTTCTGATATACAATTGGCAGGTTAATATTTTCTAAACATTGAATTCAGCCGTGTGGAAGTTTTAGTTTCACACTAATGCAAGCGAGGCGGAAAACTTGTGTTGGTACACTAGATGTTAACTAACACATCAAAATATTGTGGTGATGATGCATAGAAAGCGTTAAAGAATTTGAGTAATTTTCAACCAACACATCTGGAAGATCTACCACAAACTTATTGCAATTTGCTTCTAATACAATCGTTGGTTTTTCTAATAATTCACAAACTGACTGTATTAATGCGGACTTCAATAAAGCTTTCGACAAACTGTTACATTTTACATTATTATGCTAAAAGTTTGCTTAGAATTTCCTACTATATTTATACCCTATATGATGGTATATTAATTTTAATCCAACGTTTGTGTAACGCATAGAATCAGTAATGTTAGAGCAGACTGAATTATATACATATGCTCGGAATGTGAAAACAAATCGATTTAAGCATGTCTGTCTGTCCGTCCGTCCGTCCGTCCGTCCGTCCGTCTGTCTTTATATACGATAACTCGAGAACGAATTGAGCTAGAAGGCTGAAATTTGGTAAATACTTTCAGAAGATTTGTAAATCTGAGTTTGAAAATGGGGCGAATCCGCCCACTCCTTCACTAAGCCGCCATATTGAATTTTTGGATTATTGGGCATAATTCAAATAGGAAATAACATATAGCTCTTAAATTTAGTAAAGAGAAGGGAAAATAATTCATATGGTCGGGCCGCCATATTGAATTTTTAGATTATTAGACATAATTCGATCGAAGGAGAAACTACCCATCACTTTAAAAGCTTGGTATATCATGCAGGGTATCAAGTAATCAGCTTAAGGCTGATTATATATTTTATGTTTTTTAAATGCATTCATCTCTGCTTGACTAAGAGGTTCTATCAAGTGCTTTTCCCAGGTTTTAGCTCAATACCCATAAAAGTCACGTCTGGAATTCTCCAAGAGAGTAACCTTGGTTCATTTATTATTATTTTTTCCATTGACGACATTGTGAGCCTTAACTTAATTTACGCTGACAAGCAGTCTTAAATATATTCTATATTTGGTGCAGTAGCTTAACATCAGGTCTCTGCTTGCTGCATGTTAACTTCTCGAGAACTTACTATGGAAAGCTTGAACCCATCAATCGCATGCGTTTAACGGTTAATTGTTCAATGGAGAATTTCGACTTGAACGTCTCTAAAACTGTACTAAAAACCTGACTGTATTCTTTGAACAAACCAATCTTTTACTAACATTTTCTAAATATCAATCTATAATATTAGCCTCAATAACAGCTATATGTCTTGGATGCTAGTGTGGGAACCTAATCCCAGCATATTTCTAACGAAATATATTAACGCTGAGAAGTGAACCTTCTGGGCTTATAATTCTAAGTTTTGTTTATTCTGATTCTGTTATTTTGGGATATTCTCCTTGTATTTTTTCTATTTCAACTCTGCCCTTAACCCGACACAAATATGTTAAGAATATACAATTCTAATTTTCATACACAAAAATTAAACAAAAATAGACATATTCTTTCAATGCACAGTAAATCGAGACCTAAATAAAAAAAAGGCGTAAAGTATTAACTACCCCCAGCTGTTTGACAACGAATATATCGCAAGCAATAAATCTAAAAACAGCTTTAAAGGCACTTTTACTAGAGCCAGAATGCCATACAAGATCAATTTTTTCCAAATGATAGAAAGGAAATATTGACTTACTTTTATTTTACTTTTATGGGGCATATGTAGCAGGTTTTCGCGCTTTTCAGGGAAATAGCAACGTTTTATACCTACATTCTAATGTGCTTTTCGCGTAAAAGAAAAAATTGCTCTGGTTTTGGTTTTATGATTCAACCAGAAATACAGCGAAAAGGTTTCAATAAAACAACGAAACAGTCCTGTGTTAAGGTCACAGTTGTAAACCGGAAGCATTAAAATAAATATTTTATTAAATCTCCTAAATATTACGTCATTTGTAAGAGAGAACTTTCTACATTCAATTTGATGTGTTTGCATGTTATTCTTTGTTTCTAACACTTTTAATATCAGGATTCATCCTTGATATTTTACAACGTAAATTGTGTGAATACTTAAAATGGAAGTGAAGAGAAAGCAAAAATAATTTTTGGTTTTATGTTCAGCAGTTCAAGTCCAAGTATTCCCCACCTAGGTATAAAATTCTCGTCAATAGAATTGCCTCAATCACTGCAATCCAGATAAATCCTCGTGTTCTTTGTAGGAATCGCACTGGCGCCCAAAGTAGAGAAATTTGCAGAGTTGTGCAACTGCGCCATCAGCTTGGGTACTCCGAAGTTTCATCTTCAAAATGACCTAAAACGCTAGAACTAGTTATGAGTTTTTTTACTTTTTGATACCCTTGTGCTTTTCGGGTGCTGCTCATCAAGACCCTGTTATTCCATCGACTTTCTATCAGTTGTTCGATCATAACAAGGCATCGCAATTTCGTCTCCTGTTACTATTCGACTGATTAGTTCGTCTTCGCCTCAAATCTGCACAATCCCTTACAAAAATCTCCCTTTTGTGCTTTTTGCTGTTGTTTTGTTGTCGAATAGTAAGACTGATTAGTTCGTCTTCGCCTCAAATCTGCACAATCCCTTACAAAAATCTCCCTTTTGTGCTTTTTGCTGTTGCAGTTCTTGCATTAAAAATTCATTGCACTCATCTAGCGCTGTCTTATGTGGAGATGATCAGTTGTGCTGTAATTTTTCTAGATTTTAATCTTCAACAAATC
>QYTT01089012.1:11615-39616 GCA_006980735.1 Dasypogon diadema | reverse complement strand
TTCTTACAGCGAAGCAAGTGCTCTATAGAGCTACCTAACAGAGTGACATTTAAGTGTTAATAAAACGCTTGCTCAAATAAGGGAGAGACTCTATTGGCTACATATGAGAGAAGATGTGGAAGACTGGTACAAAAAACGCGATACTTGTGCAGTAACTAACCTCAGAGGAGAAATGGAATAATATCAAATGAAAATACCTTTAGAGAGAATAGCGGTAAATATTTCTGGACTATTCCCGGACACTAGCTAACCTAGTACCAACCAAGTACCTGTGATGAATGATTCCAAACTCACTTTCGGGAAACAGATTCGGTTTGTGGTCGGTTGAAGAGACAGTAGCCAAAGTCGGGTCCCTGGATAGGATCACGGTCGACATCAATAGTATGAAGTCGAGTAAAAGACGCCAGCTTATGTACATGTCCCAATCCACATTGCTGCACCGGGAGCTGGGAATACTCAGGAAGTGTCAGAGCTTCCATGGCAGAGACGATGCGCCCTCAAAGTGGCCAAAGAGAAGATTCCACACATTGAGTAGATGGAAAGAGTTATAGAGCAACAAGGAAAGAGGATGATGGACTGCCAGATTGCTACCACGGATCGGACAGTGGATTGTCAAGAAACACGGCTAGGTGAACTACATAATTACGCAGTTCGTAACTACATACGCATACGTTGCTAAGGCAGATTCACCAGAGTGCTCGTAATATGCATTAGATCGAGAGCCACTACGGGCTAATGGCAAGGTTCGTGGAGGATACACCTCTCGAAAAGAAGCTAGAGGCTGCGAGAAGCATTCAAGTGAGCAGATACTATTATATATTGCAACTATAGATACTTTTTATATCGCAGATATAGATACTATTTATATCGCAACTAATTCTCTCAACACGGTCCTCTATAAGCCCAAATGGTTTGGCCAGATACAGCTGAAAGTCAGTCGCATAGAGATAAACGTTTACATTAAACAACAGTTTCAGGGAGATAATTTACAAATAAATTAAATAACGTCCGTCCTATTGTTGACCCTTGGCAGACTCAACGTGGCAGGGTATGGCAGGATTGATCTCTTACCTTATTTTTTTGATGGTGACCGCACAAAAAATTTTTAATCAGAGAAACACCGAATGAAGTGAAATTAAATGAATACGATAACTTTTTTAGGAGAATGTCATGATCGAAGGTTTTAGAAAAATTAAGTAACACTGAAGTGTAAAAACGGTAGCATATACCAATGATGTTTACTTATTGAACTGCCGCACACAATGGTCAGACTCCTTCAAAGTAGCGTCCAATCAGAAAATACGATTACCAGGGGACGTCAAATTTGGACAAAGCACAATATTCGAATCCTGAGGATTATGTATCTGACATAGGATTAAGTCGATACACGAACAAACAAGGAAGCATACGTGAATGGTTAAAGATAAGATTTGATTAAGGCGAATTACAGAATAGAGGGGGGAGAGAGGGAGGGGTACCCGAAAGGAAGAAGAGAATTTAATGCGGAAAAATTTAAAACTGGGAGCAGTGATGACATTGGCACGGGTTCAAGACTCTGCAACTTAAAAATAAGAGAATCTTGTCGGAAAAGGAAATGTGACCGAAGTTGTTATACAAAAATGGACAATTCACTACGGTTTAGCAATAAGGCGTTATTAATTTAATTAATTTAGGTGCTGAAATGAAGAAAGCAATTTTGGGAACACTAGACCATTACTGCTCAACTGATGCAACGATCATTCCAAGATGAACTTTGACGAGATGTGTGGGAGGACACACTCAAAATGGAAATGTAAGTTACAGTTATACTATCTGACATCTTGTGGTAGGCAAATCATTGAAATTGCTGCTCTTCTTTCTAACGGAAGCTTCAATGAAGGTTATTTTTCTATTTGAAGAGTTATGCAATTGGTAGAAGTTAAGATTGTCAATCAATGTAAGTTATTCACTCTGACATGCAGAGATTGACCAGAATAGGGAAATAGTCGTCGTTTTGTAAACTAAATTAAAGGTTGTAAACAAATTTATAAAAAATTAAAACAATTTTTAGCACAAAAATAAGAAAAAAATCGTGACTTTTTTATCAAGTCTCACAAATTTTACTATTTTGCACTTTTTTATAGTTCCTTTAATTTATCCACGATCACATTTCGTAACAATTAAAGGCACATGTATGTTTTGTTTCAGACTAAACGTCCCACAAGCAGACTGCAACCACGCAAAGGTTGCTTTTCCGAAAGGAGTTTTTAATATTTTCTTTGTTAACTTTATAGTAAAAAATATTTTTTTTATCTATAAACACGAAACATCACAAGAATTGCAGAAATATATTGTTTTTGCTTCCTTGTGAAAAAACAATTCCCAATATTACGCTAGTTTCAGGTGCCCAGAACCAGTTGCCGCCCTTAAGCAGGTAACCAATACCTTAATTTTCCTTCGGCAGTTTTTAAAACACTCGGTACTATTTTTTTTTTTACGGAAAACTAAGGACGTAGACCTCTGAAAGCAGTTTTATATTTTCTGTAAACGTATATTTGGACTTCTTAGCAACTGGTTGGGAAATTTGACTGTTTATTGGCCGAAAGCTGCAGATTATCATCTTGGATTGGTCTATGCGATTTATGCTTGTGGTTGCTCCGCTTAATGGAAAGATACATCTGACACTCAGTGATGGGCATTTACGTGTAGATTTTCATTGTTTACACTTCGGGGTAAACAATGCGTAGACAATGTAGATAATGCATAGTCTACGTAGACAATGTAGACTTTTGGTAGATAATGTAATATTTTATTATTTGTTTACTTGCCATGTACTGCAACTGATTTAGCAAAGCTACTTACATAAGAGTAGGATTTGCACATGTGTGAAATAGATTTTTATGAACGCTTTTAGGATAGGAATAAAGAGTAAGGTAGTCTGAACATGATTCATCGGTCTACTTTCTGTATAATAAAACGTTTATAAAAAACAGTTCATGTGTGAGTTGCAACTTCTACTTCATGGCTTGTGTTTTACAGTCCCGGGAATTTTGCTGGGTCTCATATTCAGAAAGGACAGGATGTGGTAGTGTGTTTTTGTATGTAGAGTATAAGGGTAAGCATGGATGGAAATGCGTAAGTCCCATTTTGGGGATATTTTGTACGAAATCAACGTAGAGATTTCCCGCTACAGAGTATCGAGTCAAATATTCTTTTCTTGATGGAGAATTAGTAGCCCTTGGTTACTAAGATACCCAATTCGTATGGGCGGCCTTAGCTTACATTGATATATGTGAGTTATAATTAGTTTTCTTCTTAAAGAAAAATTGGCTAATTTTAGAACAATCAAGAATAACACTGCCACCCCTGCCTGATTTTTAAGAAATTGTTTTTTTTTTGCTTTTATCTTCGGCAACGCACTTTGGGTAACTTGATTCAAGGAATGAAATTAAGTTTGAAATGAAAGCTTTTTACTACAGAAGAATTTTATAAATGCTGAAATTTGTATTATTTTAGTGCAAAGAGGTGACAGTGATTGTTTTAGAATATAAGAGATAAAAATAAATAATAATATGAAGAAGAATTAAAAATATAAAACAATAAAAAAGTCACATAAGATATTACGTAATAACGAGATGAAAAATAAATCAAAATAAAGAAATTAAACCGGGTAAAATCCTATTGCGTAAAAATGTCCTCAACCTCTTCCAAGATTAGAGATTGTTAGTATTTTTTCAACAAAGTGTAGTGATCGAAATGCAGCTCTTATAAATCACCAGCAGCCAATGTCCGTGACATAGTCTCCTTTTAGGAAAAATAAGACTTGGGCTGGTTCAAACGGTCTACTTACTCTTTCTACGCCTTTGCCTTGAATCTTCATGTCTGTTTTTGGCTTCATTAACCGATATTGGATATATATGACACCATCTAGTGTTTTTCGCTCGTTAAGTTCAGGAAGTTGACATTGTGCTTGCCTTAGTCTAGCTTGCTTTTCTTGAATTTCTGAATGGTTTTTGAATTACTGGTGAATGGTTAAAAGTAAGGAGTAGCCATAGCCTTCGGTGATTCTGGCATGTCTTGGAATACCGATCGGTCAATCGTAGGCTTGGCTTCAATCTTGGCGACGGGGTCATCGGAACTGTAGTTAGAAGTTGAGAACATCTTTTTTGTATAATAATGCATGTTCTAGTCTTGTCTGAGCTATTTAGTTAGGCGATTTGTTGATGTACTAATTCCTCTATAGGCTTATAATTAACCAAGGTTTTTAAACAAAAGCTATATCGACGTTATCATTTTTAAGGAAGGTGAGTTCGCCAAGACTGTTTTTGCGGTTCTTTGCACTACCAATCTTAATCTCAGATTTCTGCTGATCTTCAGTTTCTAATAGTCAAGGGCAGATTGTTACAGAAACTATTCCTTATCCGCAGTGAAACTTAAAGATAACTCGCTTGTCAGCTATAGGATATAGTCGTAGGATTTCTAAGTTTCGGCACTTTCGTTTTCAGGATATTTTAATCCTGTCCGGCTTTGGAAACCAAACTAACACTCATCCAGCTATCTACACAGTCCTTTGAGCGCTTCAGGAAGAAATCATACGACCAATTTATAATCTGGAAGTGCAATATTCAAGGATATCCATAAGCTATCTTTCGATTGAGACATCGCTGAGTGGTGATTTTGCATTCTTTATTGCCAATACTGACCACCAACAAGTTTAGATTCTTTTTTGTTACTTTTGCCACAGTTTTTTTTTTTACAAAACCTAATGTGCTTCTACTGAGTTGTAATAAAATTGGAGAGAGGATTGAAGCTCAAAATTTAATGGCACTAGTTTTGTCTCCACACGTCTGCAAATGTATTTGTTCTGAAAATGATTTATAATTACCTAAATTGGTTGTTTTCATTAATATACTTTAATAGGCCTCCAGATTTTGCATTTTTAATAGCGGTAGAATTTAAATTAATATCCTGGTGCGACCTTAAGTATGCAGAAGACAACTAAATTTCTTGTAGCGCCATCTATTTTGTATACATTGTCTTTAAAGGAAATTTTAAGTGCGACAGAGAAAGTATGCTCTCTCTAGGTTATATCTTCGGACGCCAGCCAGTGCCAGTCTGGGTTTATTATTCGTTCCTTTCAACACGCGTTCTCTTAAATTATAAGAGTCAAATTATGGAACCCCTGGATGTAAGAGCTGTATCCAGTTTCACTGTTTTTTCCAAGTGCCTTTAGCGAACAACCTTCAGACTAGAGAAAAGACTCTTGCACGTGTAGATCGAAATTGTTCTAGCTACGCCTATTTATTAGCCTACATTTGTGGTTGTGCTCTCCTGTCTGATGCAAACTATGCAATTAAATTCCAATAGAACTGTCTTAAAATCTTCCTTTGGGAACACACCTTTTTCACATAATCATCGTGAAAAAAATAAAAAACAAATTAAATTGTTCGGATTAATTGGAAGAAATTTGAAAAAGAAACTGGGGAATGATAACAGACGAGCGAAACTTCTGCAACAACGCCTCGTTATTTTTGCACCCCAGTATCTCGCCAAGTCTCCAACCCATCCCCAACAGATACGTAATTAAGTTTTCGGTTTTGTGACCGGAAAATTTGTGCGAACCATATTGAGGGGATATCATAATTATTTGCCTATTATAACGGAATAATAATTTTGCAATACAGAGACGGGATGCCTGTTGCTTGCCTATGTTTCAGTGTGAACGAGGGAAATCGTTGTTGACATCATTTCCCTAGAAAAGCGATATTGCTCAACGCCTCCCCAAATGTTTTTGTTTTTCGCCACCGCACTCCCGCAGTGTGCTGTAAGTGTGCGTGTGTTTACACTAGAATACAAGAGCACAAGGGCTCTTCATTTCGAGTATCAAGCAACAAGTATCTAATTGAGTGTTTTTGTACTCTATGTGTGGGTCTGGTTACCCCAATTTGAGACGGGGTAGAAAACTGTTTGTGAGGTACTTGGAACCTCTGTTAACACAGCCCAAAACCTGGAGTTGCCAAACGACATTAGGTTTCGCTAGAGTTGCTCCTGGGGATGGAAACGTGCTTCCTGCAGCAATGAATGAATTAAGCTGTTGCTTCATTGGTTAAGGCGCAGGTTTGCAGATAATAACTATTCACCCGAATACTCCCGTTATCCTGTTGCTGCTGTTCGGGGACATGCGCTCCCACAATTCTCCTACATTATATTTGTACCGCACCCTAGTTTCCGTTTAACTATTGTTCGAGATAGGACTGAACCCGGTAAAACTTGCACAATCGGTGACAGTCGGATGTTAGACTCCTTGCTTGGAAGATCCTTCCGGTTATTGGCTGTTCCCTCACTTAACGGAGGTGTCTGGTTGCCATAAGATTTACTCATCACGTTTCAGTGTTTTAAGTGCTGCTCGTCTAAATTAGTGTTTATCGCCGCTAGCAGGATGTGCGAACTGCCCTTAGGTTATCCAAACAACATTTCCTTAGTACTAATACTAAACCTGCCCAGTGCTTGGTTTTTGGATTGATCCTAGAGTTATTTGGTGTACGTGGCTATGAAGGGATTTTTATTTTCCACTTATTTTTTGCCATTTTCTAAAGTTAATGGTGTGAAGTGTTCCATTAAACGCGTACACGAATCCGATCTGGGGTGCTATCACAGTTTCATTTTTATGAGTTTGAATTGAGGAAAGTTCCTCTAGTGCTCGAGAGCTTTTGTGGTAAGTAGAAACAATGTACATTCTCTCATACATTATGTCTAGTCATTACATTAAGCAACCATATGGTGGTGCCATATGGTTCCACAATTATTTGAAATATGCTCAAGAATGCAGACCGTCCTCCAAGGGAAAAGTCTTTCACTAACTTTAAAGGTGGAGGAAATAAAGCAACGCAGACAATGCCCAGATCTTCTGCTTTGGGGTTGTGCACATAGCTATAACTATGACCTAGCTTTCAAGAGTTACTTCTTATATTCTTTGATCTTTCGTTTTCGTGAGGAGAACATCTATTTACTTGCCTGGAGGTCATACTGATTTAATTGGAATTTCCCACAATATTTTGGATGCTGCTTAATGAAACCAAGAGTTTGTTTTAGCTATTTTACTTTATCTACCCAGAGAAAATATAATTCATTTAATTTCTTCTTTTATACATAGATTCATCTCTTGTATCAATAAAATTATGAGTTGCTTTGTATTCAAGCTATAAGTATCATTATTGGGGTATTTATAAACCTCCATTTTCTAGGGCAGTGGTCTTAAGTACTCGATTCTATTTTCACTCTGTAAATTTCATTTTTACTTCACTAAAACAATTTTCACCAATTCAGCTTATCGCGGTAGCTATGTGTTGTTTATATTGAAATAAATTTACAATTTCTACAAATACAAGGATGATTAGTTTCATTACATACCATGTGGATTCCGAACCACTCGCTTTTTATTGCAATATGACCATAGTGAGTATTTTGGAACTAGCAGAATGTTGAGCCGAGTTAACTTTCGTTTATATTGTATGTTCGTTCCATATGGGAATCGAAACAAGACGTTCTGATTAGAAATCTACTCGGATTCATTTCTTTATGTTTTTGAGGTGGAAAAAAAGTAAAACAAGAAAATAATGTTCATCACTAATGGTAAAAAATAACATGTGCTTATTAACCGATGACTAATCACTTTAGGTACCAAAGGCGTCGGTGGTTCAGAAGATAAGGTTTCGAGTTCGAATCGTATCAGCGTTTAACAATCCCTACAATATTTCTGCTGATAAAAGAATAATCACTAGAATCCATTAGGTATTGTAATAAAGATGTGGATCAAAATTCATGCTATAATCAATAGCTTATAAAGCCAGTTGCTCTTGAGCAATAGAAGAGCTCCTATCGTCTTCGCATAAGGGGGAAAACCTCGGTGATTTCTCGAAAAAATAATTTTTTCGAAAACTATTTATAAAAGAATAAAAGAAGAAATCAAACTTTTGGATTTTTATATTAATTGTTACTTGTGTTATCTTCATGTCCCTGGAACATAAAAATAAAGAAAAAAAAAACCAAAATCCAATATTTCCTCGTTGACTCTGGAGAATGTGTCAGCAAGAATTGTCTCCTGCTGTCGTACACGATAAGAGTCTCTATAGTGATCTGAGAGAAACGACTGAAGAAGATTATTAAATGCTATAAATGTGGCTAGAGTTCAGCTTAGGGAGCTTATGAAAGTACACTTTTCTAAAAAATGGCGGACGATCAAACTAAAAGTTTCAATATTGCACCATAAAAATTGCTAACAAACAATTTGTTTAATCTCAAAAAAAATATTGACAAAAGAAGTCCTTACGGTTAACGAAAAATATACTTTTTGTAAATATTTTCTATAAATTTCAAATCAATCGGATAATTAGGGGTAGAAGACTTGTGTACGCCGCACCGACACGGAAAGAGATGTTTTGAGAAAAACGCTTTTAAAGTTTCAAAGTTAAGTTTCACTCTTTTGGAGTTGTTAAACTTTCCCAATTTTATCTATTCCAAGACTATGGCCTAGTATGCCTTGTCCGAACCCATCTTCCCTTGTACGAGGCCTCTTTCGAACGGGCTTGTGCGTTGCTCACCCTCGGTATCGCAACATGATAGCAGCGTAGGTCCAACTTTTATTTCTAATACTTCACACACTTTAAGAACACCTTGATGATAACAATTGAAAATAATTGCGCCTACTAAATAGATAGCGATTTCCACTATAGTTGGTCCAGTAGAGCTTGTTTGTTGAAAGTTTCGCATTGGTATTCTGAGTGAAGCCACCAACACATCTTTTAAGTAATTCTGCTTTTGACAAATCTCCGAAAACGGGAAATGTTGTCTGACAATCCTCATCTGAGAGAGGTTGCTTGTGGACACAGTCGTTCCGGGATCCACTATGGTATGCACGCTGCCAACTGCGCCATATTTCCCGTCCTTCTGGGCATTCTTACCACACGATCACCTTGTGGTATAATATTACCCATATATCATTGCACATCTTTTCAGTATAATAAAAATTCCTCTCAAGAGCTAACCCATGCTAAGTTGATATGTCTGTGATTAATTTGTCAGCCAATTCTTCTCATCCTCCGAATCCTTTAACATTTTTTCGAACTCCGCTTCGCTTTTGAACGTGATTTATGCACTCTTGTTTATGATTGAAGCATCTTCAGAAGGTTGGACAGTTAACAATGTTTTCAATGTTTTACTATCGCCGTCCCCAATGTAAATTATATAAGTCGACGGACCGAGTAAACATTACTAAAATACCTTCTGCTTCCATTCTTCCGACCGGCTCTTCATGGTTTGCTTTACATTTCGATAGGTCGTATTCCGGGGTCTTCTTTACTTTTAATTTGTGAGCAGCTCTTACAAAAGCTACTCTTAGCGATAACAAATAATCCAGTCAATGGTGCCAATCCGTACAATGAAGAATTAAATTTTTCCTTCTATAAACCATTGCCAGAAATGGTTAGCACTGCAAGTTGATCAGTATTTAACCGTTTTTTGGTTTCTTTCAATTCTTCTCGAGCAGAAAGGGCTTGAACAGCTGTATGAATTCTATCGCAACAATTGTGAAATACCGGTCTTGGCAAATTCATAAGTGAACAAGACTTATTGGCTCTATTCAAACCAATGCCTGTTAATCGCGTTACCAATAAGAACAATTCTTTTTAAGGTCTTTGTATAACAAATATCTTAATAAGTTTGGTCTACCGTTTGTAACACCTTCAACGAGTCATCGTAGGCCCATAAATGTTACTACTACTCAGGATCAAAAGTTATGTCGTTTTATACATGTCCGTCTGTCCGTCTGTCCGTCTGTCAACACGATTACGGGAGAACGTATCAACGTAAAGAGTCGAAATTTGGTATGTGAATTTTTTATTTTATTTGTGAGGTTGAGTTCGTAGATAAACATAATCGGACAACAGGAAGAGAAACTTTAATAAATTTCTTTTGCGTTTATATAATATAAAATAGAAAGACCTTATATAATAGGCACTTGCCTATTAATTTCTTATGTTTAAAAAATATGATTTTGGGCATTATTATCCACATGAGTGTATAGTTATGCCCTAACAAAAAATATTTAATATTTAGGTATCATCCAACATACTTATAAAATTAACAAAAATAACATCTTTAAAGAGACGAAATTAAATGCAAAAGTCTTTAACAGTTCGTACATTCGAATTTCAGACTATCTTCTGTCAAACCGACACAGCCATCATGATAGTAGGTTTTACATTTAAGACACTGACCCATGCCAACCATTCTATTTTCATTGCAGATTGGTTTTGAAGTGGAACTCCCCTAGTTTATGTGGTGGCTTTGAAGTTGTAGAGATATTATTTTTTTTCTACTTTGGAACAAGTCTTTAGTCAATTTTTGTGAATTATAGTTTATGGCTTCTTTTCTTTGTTCAAGTTTTTGAAATGGGGTCTTAGGTACGACGTTTTGTTTTGATTTGAACTCTGCAAGAGTGGGATCATCATCGGAATCCAAAAGCTCTTGTTTGAATTAGTCATACACTTTGACCAAATACTTGTAAAAATCTTATTAAAAAGCTTCAAGATATTCTCCAACCACCTTTCACTGTGCACAATATTGTATTTCTGCAAAGTAAAAGGTGTAAAGTCCTGCAAAATTTTTTGGAAAGTCTATGAATTTTGCACATAGCGATTTTTTCACCTTTTGCAAAGTGCAAAGTCTGATTGTTTCGTAAAAATACGTGAGTACTTTGTGAGGTACCCTTACTATTAATGAAATTGAATTGTTTAATTGTTAAAAAATAAATTCGTCGTATAAATGCTGAGAATGTCAATCGTGGTGCATTCTCCTTCCAACGTTTTGATGTAATTGAGATTTATAGCAGTAAATCATTATCTACAGGAATTGAAAATATTTCGCCAAAGTTAATCAAAATCATATTTCCTTTGACGAGAGTGGGTATTTATGTATCCGAAACTGGCAACAATGGTGTTACTATACGCCATCTGATATATCCATAGTAAAGTTTTTGAAGGTTTGCGTATTCAAAAGGTTTTATCATACGGGCATTATTTGTGTTGTTTGCAATGACTTGAAAATTTCATCTCAGTCAAAAATGGGATTAACCCGTGAGGCGATGATTTACCACGATTTTCGACGTGGATTATTTCAACAGCATCGGTCAACTTACTTCGGCTTCTGGCGATGAAGCACCATCTAAAATAAATGTATATTTAGTTGTGAAAAAGATTTGTTCACGTTACATTCTGCATAATTTGACAATCGCTCAAAAAATGCTCGTTTCGATTGGTGCCAGGAAATGTTCACAAAATACAATCGTGGTGCGTCAAAAGCCGTTTAACATCTACACAGGTGGATCTATGCGTATGAGCCCCAGAGATTTTCGACGCCAGAAGAAGCGATTGATGCAGATTTTGGAGATACGTCAATCAGAATTGAAAAATCCTATGAAAATTGATACAAATGTATGCAAAAGTATATCGATTATCGCGGAGAGTATTTTGAAAAACATTAAAAAAACAACATTCTCGATGATAAATATTTGTTTTTTTTATTATTTCGGATGCATAAATAGCAGCCTTCGTATTTCCAAAGTCCTCTACTTGAGAAAAAGACTCTTCTGGTCTGCTTCCAAAACTCTCAAAGATTCTGAAGCATTGGATTGCCGTCGGATCAGTTTGATTCGTTGTTTTGGGCAAAACTCTCGAAAAATTAATGCACACTTATATTTTTTTTTTTCTAAATCAATCAAAAAATTTTTTTATCGCACAGTTAATTTGAATGTCAGTTCTTGTGAGACTGTTCTGCTGAAAGTGATGTCTAATATGTTACAGACGCGCTATTGACAATTATCTTGTTATTTTACTTTGCTTTGCATAACTTCAGCAAAGCTTTCGACACCATTAACATCTTCTGTTATTAAATTGATTGAAATTTATTATTTGAACATAGACAATGCGTTAAACTTCACGAATATAAATCGACTCCTTTGCCTATAAAATGTAGTGCTCCGCAAGGTTCCTTTCTTGGGCAACTTCTATTTTGTTTATATGTAGATGATTTTGCAAGATACATCAATAATTCATCTCTACACTGATGATGTTCAGATTTATTTAGATAGAGCAACTGATCTAATTGAAGATGATGTCTTTGACTTGAATAATGATTTAAACAAAATAATATGGTGGGGTGATCAAGATTATTTTACATTAACGTATGCCAATAAAGTAGCTGTACAAATCTCAAACATATTCAAAAAAAAATCCGATTTTCTGCAAAATTTTTCGATATTTTATTTTAAAAGTGTAATACATAAATCAATTAATTTTCATCCTTCATTTTGTCCTCCTTGGTATTATGAGGGGGTTAGAAAATGTATGAATTTGAGAAACAAGGCTTGGCGCAGATATTCTAAACCTCTGAGCGTTTCTGATTCATAATTATTCTAATCTTCGCAGAGAATTTCCAAAGTTGTCTAAATCCGCGTACTTTAGATACTATGAAGGAGATTCAGATAGGAATGGGTACATACTGACCCTGAATCTTTTTAGAGATTTCTAGGTCAAAACAGAAGCGATGATAGCTATCCGTCACTCATTAAATCCTTGATCAAGTTACTCTTCTGAAATTCATTGACACGATTGATGAAAAACTGTCTCCAGGACCTGATATCATACCCTCAATAATTTTGAAGCAATGTGCGTCTTGTCTATCTAGTGGTCTTAGGTTTCGTTTAATCTTTCATTGCCCTGTGGTGTTTTCCCTACTATATGGAAGGTTTCTTTTGTTATCCCTGTATATACATAATGGAGTAAATCAAATATTGCCACCTACAAAAATATCTGTGAATTCTTATATATTCCCAAGTTGTTCGAGGCAATCGTTTGTAACGCACTCTATTTTCGGTGTAAGTCCCTTATATCGAAATTTCAACATGGCTTTGTAAAAGGCAGATCTACCTGTACCAACTGGATAACCTTTGTGTCACAATGCCTCCCCTCTATGGAAGATGGTAACAGCACTGATTGTATATTTACAGACTTTTCGAAAGCTTTTGACAAGATTAATCACCATTTTTTGCTGTTAAAATTGGATGCCCTTGGCTTTCCGCCTTTAGTTTTTAAATTAATTCTATCGTACTTAACGGACAGAGTACAGAACGTACTATTCCGGGGAGTAATTTCAAAAAACTTTTCAATCATTTCAGGTGTGCTTCAAGGTAGTCATCTCGGTCCGCTTCTGTTTGTTCTCTTCATAAACGACGTTCCTCATATTATCTCTGACTCGAATATTTCAGGGTGTGTTGATGACCTCAAGATATTTAAGGAAATAAAGTCACTTTCAGATTGTGAATCTCTTTCTAATGACCTAGTTAAACTCTACGACTGGTGGAATTATAATTTCATATTTTTAAATATTGACAAGTGTAAAGTAATCAGCTTTACAAGAAGTTCCTCTTCGTTTAACTTTAATTAGCATAACAATGGTAATTTTCTTTTAAAAACGAATAAGGCACTGGATCTCGGTGTACAGCTTGATTCAAAACTTGATTTCCGCTCCCATGTCGAGCTTATTGTTGTTCGAGTCAACTCTACCCTGGGATGGGTGATGAAATGATCTAGGGAGTTTCGGGACCCTTATGTCTTGAAGAGCTTTTACGTTACTTTCGTGAGATCTCTTCTTGAATATGCCAGTATTGTTTGGTCACCTTATTATCAGACCCATATAGACAGAATCGAATCTATTCAACGTAAGTTCATTCGATTTGCTTTACGAACTCTCCGTTACGTTTGCCTCTTTACAGACACAGAGTTATGATCTTATCCCTTAAAACTCTTGAATTACGTCGGGAAGTCTCTAAAATATTGTTTATGTACCAGCTACTTAACGCAGACTTAAACGCTCCTAACCCCCTTATGAGGATTAACATTAACGTGAGATCTAGAAGTCTGCGCCATTATAGATTCTTGACCGTTTCTCCTCATCATACCAATTATGGTTTTAATGAATCTCTTCCGTCTATGATGAGGACTTTTAATGATAATTTTCAATTGATCGATTTTACTGTTGACAAGGTTATGCTAAAGCAGAATCTTTATAGACACTTATCTGCATAGGCTTTGTATTGATCCTGTTAATTTTTTGTCTTTATTTTGTGATCTGTATTGTCAGGCGGCTATGTAATCCTGTTGGCAAACTGTTAAATGAATAAGTAAACTCGTAGAGGTCAGCAGTATCACTTGTAGCTTTAGTTTGGCTCATTTCTATAGCAAGAATCTTAGCATCGAATTTTGAATTATAAAAATTAAATTTGGATGGTATTATTTCAGTATTAACTTTATTACGCAAGATTTGAAAATCATTTCAATATTCAGGCGCACGAAACCGTTTCCATCTTCGATATGCAGAATTGGATATTGTTATCATTTTCCTAAAGCAAGGACAATCTGGGTCTAAGATCCTTACAGTTTTAAGTGGAACATGCATATATATATACTAAATCCTTGATATGTTTAAACTGATAGTTAATTGCCAGGGTGACATAAAGTGAAGTAAACTTGACTCTAATTTACACGGTGTCCAATAAGTTCGAATACAGAAACAAAATGGAAAATAGGAAAACTAAGTGGATATTTTTTCGAAATGTTTATTGAAAATTGATATTACATAGGTATTAAATACTTATAGCAAATACTTTTTAATAATCTCCCCCTTTTACATTTTTTATAACCAGTAACCTCTTTTCGATAGAACTGTAAGCGAGCGTCGCGCACGTTTGACATCGAATTTCTCCCAAAATTTCGAGATTTTTCGCTTGAATTGTTCCAAATTGTAAATTTTTCAGATCAATAAGCGATTCAAATCAGAATTATTAGGTGGGCACTCGTCCTTCGACAAAAAGTCCACTAAATTTCCAGAACACCAAGTCTAAACTGCACCTGTCGATTGTGATGGATCTTCGTCCTGATGGAATCAGTAATAATCTTCGCGGAATAAGTTCTAACAGTTCAGTACCACAACTGATTCGAGGATTTCCTTTTGTGTAATATTCGGCAATGATTTTAATCCCTCTTTCAATAAACACAAGAAGAAGTTTGCCTCATATGCAAAATCCACCCGAAACTATGACTGAGGGCACTGAGGATACATTTTGATACGTATAGTTCATTTTCTGGTATATTATCCCTTATTACTGACTATACTCGATCATTTTGTGGATTTGTGTGGCTATTCAAAAACAAAGAGTTTTTCGTCACAAAAACCGAATTCATCCTCAACGTGCCAAGCAAGAATACAATCCACTCTTACAGCACGCTTTTGTTTCGATGAAATTCCAGAAACTTTGTATTTTTTTATAAGATATTAAGCCAAGATCTTTTTTAAGGATTAAATGAGTTGGAGCTTTCGATATTCCTAAACGTCCAGCAAGTTAGCTTATCGAACGGGCCTTTTTTCTTTGAACCTGCACTCTTACAACTTTAATACTTACCTTACTACGCACAGTTCGCGGACGTCCATTTCTCTTGCGGTCTTTAACAGAGGACGTTTCCTTAAAACGTTTAATAGTTTAAGAATAAGATCCCGCCGTATACCTAAACTTTTTAAATTTCGGAAAATATCACAACATTTTACTCCTTTAACAAATTTATTCACGATAAATGGCCGTAATGCTTCTATCGCTTCTCACTCTTCAACTAAAACTGATAAAAGTCTGATCTGAGCGGGATCTAATTGTGAAAAAAATTTACTAGGAAATGAATTTGTTCTAAATTTTCATGTAAAGAAATTGTTGTAGTCGAATTTATTGGACACCGTGTAATTGGGAAACCTCAACCAGATCAAAAGAAAGATCAACCAAATCAATTTCAAATACAACCAAATGTAAATCAAGCATAAGAATCTTAAAATTTTGATCCTTGAGCGGATTGCTGTGAATACAATACCACTTTTCTACTATATATTTTGGTGACTGTTTTTGAAATTGAATTGATTGTTGCTGAATTTGAATTGGTTGTCACTGGGATCGATAAAGTCGTTTTTTAGGTTGAAACGGTTGCTTTAAAATCTAATTTTAAATGAACTAACAAAAACCAATACATGGAAAATTCAACCCTAATCAACGATTTAATGATATGTTTACTTGCCGCGAAATTGCATTCATTATCCGAAATTTGACACGGCACCACTGAATTATGCCGTTCGTAATGAATACATCACATTGAAAATGACGATACTTTGCTTATTTGGATGGGGATAAATATTCAGCAGGCATATAATTACGCACATATTTGAATTATTCGTGATTCTTCAGTTTTCGTCGGTACGGCCGCCTAAGTCTCCCCAAATATTCATGCTTTCCCCCACGATATTTTACAAATGTACAGCAGCGAACATATTACCCGTGCAAAAAAGACAGCCAGAGCTGTTATTCATACCTATATTGTTATAGATATACGAAATCTTATATGCCAGATGCACAGAAATCTGTAACCGAAAAGATATACTGTGTAAGAGTTGCTGGTATATACTCCCCGTTGATATTCCTCCTCTGAAGGTAGCAGCAATGATTGAAGATGACTGAATGAATTTGTCTTACAGGGAACAGTTCTCAATTCACGTACCGACTTTTATTTGAATATTTTTACATATGATTTTGTGGGCGTTTCGAAAACTCGATTTGGAAAAAATGAACCCGTTTATACGGCAAAAAATTTAGTGGAAGGAAGGTATAAGAAACCAAGAGGTGTATTAATACGGCTTACCACTTATGTAATAGGTTTTTTCCGCAGTAGAAAGATTGAATCCATGTCAAAAAAAAAACATGTGTGAACTTTCAAACGTTTAGGCTGTCTCTAAGAAAGATAAAAGTAATTTGCAAGGTATTTTACGAAGCATAGGTACGAAATTTATTATTTGGAGATAGAGAGAGAGAGAGAGAGAGAGAGAGAAGGAGGTAACACAAGAATGAACACTTTTCAATATTGATTGGGTGTTAGAATTTTTAAATAATAATTTATCAGATGAATACGAAATGCTTTCTATAACTAGCATTTTCTAAAATCCTTGACTCTAAATATCCCACTTTCCTTAGAAAAAAAAACTGCTTAATATATTATTACTAGGGGTGCGCCCCTGCGCACTTCGCTCGCTTTAAATTTTCCATAATATTAAGGGGAATTCAGACCATAATTTACGGAATTATCTTCAACTTTTGTGCTAACTTTCGAAACTTTAAATCATTTCTTTCTTTCGTTCTACAGAATATATGGCCAACATTCTAGTAACGCATGTGGCCTATATTGAAGTCAAAAAACACATAAATGCGGTATATTAATAATTATATTTCACTGATAACCTCTTTATATACAATACCAAACATTGATCGACATAGCGAGATATATATAGCTGATCAGGAGCAAAGATTGGTTTATTTTGCTCAATATGAAAGTCCCACAAGGCCGAAAGGTTGATCTTGACAGGTAAAGATAACCTAAGACGAACGAAAAATTTTGAAACTGTGAATGGCGCATACCTAGAATGTGTTTCCGGCATCTCTCCAACTCTACCGCTCCAACGAAAGGCTCATTCTTCCCCCGCCCCCAGGTGCCTGCAGCGCTCCTAAGCGGCGAAAAGCCCCGTGGACTAGACACCGCGGCTGCACTACGACTGAAAGGGCAGTCTGCCTTCCTGGACGCTGACCAACGGCGGCCACGTGAAGTTGAATGGGACCTTTGTTGCCAGGTGTTCGAGTTGCAAGCGCCTCTGCAACTTGGCAACGAAGAGAGATTTAAGGGCCCGTGTGTGTTTGAGTACTGTGTGTATGGCAGTGCTGTGATACCCACTCTCCACCCTCAGGCAATAGAGGTGAATCGTTGACTCGGCCAGCGTCAATACGAAGCTGACCAAACAGTTCATCCCCCCTAAAATTAATTCCACCCAATCAAAATAACATCTAAAAATTTTATGTCCATTGACTCTATAAAATCCTTACTAGAACATCACAGGATAACGATCAGGGATTCATTTGAAAGATGATACCTTTGGCTTTACACCCGTCCTTACTTGTCCCGATCGGTTGTGTCTTTGAAAAGTTATTTAAGGTTAAAATTGAATAATGTGAATTTTGTGGTCAATTTTATCATCATCAAAAATTCATATTGACTAACTAAGTTTACTCGGAGCAACATTGTACAGAGTTTTTTACCTAGATTGACGTCCAAGCATACCCCGACCTGACCAAACCGAATCGAAAGAAAAACTGCATCACAAGTAAATACTTTCGAATTTTTACTTTGGTTTTACATTACAAGTGCTAAAATAGCAGAACCAATACTGTCGTTCTACGTAATCCCTAATTAAAGTGCATTTCAGGGAGAACACACCAGGAACACCTCTCATGCAGATACCTATCGCACAATTAATCAATGTAATTCATGGTATAAAAAACGTGTGATTCGTTTATATAATCAAAATGATGAAAAACTGGCTAGAAGCCAGTAATTAATTCCTCTCAATAGGATTTCCTGCAACTTCATCAATATAGCTGTTAACTCAGCGGACGGATTGAGTGACTTCTAAGAGCAATATAAAGTGAACTGAGTTGTAGGTATGTTTCACAATAGTTCTCTTTGTGGTAGACGGATAGAAATAGCTATGGATGACTAAAGACAGCCAAGGGGAAAATAAACCTCAGCGACTAATTCCAATTTTCCACCCCAGTTTAGTAGATGAAAAGTTAGGTGCACAGTCAACAGCACCATTTACAACGTTTCAACTTGGTGAGTGACTTTTAATATTTTTCTCTGATGGAAAATTTACACCACGGACCACGGCACCATTGAACTGAAATCAAACATCAGGATTAGACATTACGGAGTAGAGGTCTGGGACTTAAGACATCTAGATATTGTCCATTTGGGAGGAGTTGTAGATGGTTGGCCGAGATAGTTTGGTCTTCTTTGAATGGCGTTGGCTTTTGGCATGGAGGTTTTCGGATTTTCTTAACTAAGTTGTCAGGTCTTTCTGTCGTATGTTTGCTCCTTTTCAGCATTTGTAGCAAGAAATCCTTTATTTGGACAGTTAAAATTTCCAACAAGTATCGAGGACGTGAAATCCTAATTCACTTTACATCATACAATCAAATTGACATATTATCGAGATTACCTCAGTGAAGGGTGAGTATAGGTTTCACACATGTTTGTGAAGAAAGGTAGTGTTCAGCTCAGCACCCGACCTAAAATAAGTTGTTTTCCAATTTCGTGGGGAATTTACCATAAGTAAACAGATGGATTTTTTTTTTTGCTATCTGAACATCTTTCTCAACATAGAGTACATAACTTGAAGGGTGTGTTTTCAAAATGCACTAAGTCCGTTTACATAAGGCTTCAGGTTTTTAAAATAAAAATATTTTTTCCGCTTTAAGAAACCTATTTATTGTTCTTGAAACATAGATACAGTACTTATCCAACGAATTAGACGCACAACTACATTTTAAACATCATACGTTTCGATATTTTTCTTAAGTGTATTTATCGTTGGATTGGGGACGCCATAAACTTTTGATTTCAAATAATCCCAGCAATTCTCAATGGCATTTAAATTTGGAGAATTGTGGGGCCATGGAGGGATATTGATACCTTTCTTAGATTATTATTTAATGCAGGGAATTGCAAGGAGCCCCATCTTGCATAAAAGTAGTGAATTTATGTAAGGAAGTAACACATCATAAAACATAAATTTGTGTTGATAAATAATGCTTCAGAGTTTGGAGAATGTAGGCGTCTTTATCGGATTTTCTCCTTAAAAATTGAAAAACTTCTCTAACCCGTTTCAAACAGAAACCTTCACTGAATATTTCCTAGACATTCTAAATTCCTCGCCTGTTATTTATAGCTAAAAATTTAAAATAAAAAATATATAGCTACTTTGTGAAATAAACCTAACTTATCCCCTTCCAATCTTCAATTCTATAGTTTCGATGGTGTTCTGACTAAAGCTGATTGTGCAAAGTCGGTCAAGTATTGTACCCAAATGAAGCCCGTATCATATGATAGCTCTTAATAACTTTAAAAATTGTTTGTTTTTGGGACTAAGGCCTAAGTTCATGAAAAGACGAGTTATTTAAGAAAATGTATAAGAGAAGAAGAGTCCACCCGTAAAAAGTATGATCATAAGATCAGCCTAGCCAGCAGTTTCATCGCCTATCACAATACATGCTTTCTATATTATTGATTGGTTGTAGTATTAATTTAATTCCTTTTGAAGGCGTAAAGTACATCAAAGGAAAGTATCTTAAGTGGATACCATAAGTGTGTGTTGTCAACCAAAAACACTCGCTGAATGCTTAGTGTTTTAATATTCGCAGGAACTTCCCTCTTATTGTAACAAGTTAGAATAATTTCTCTTGAATTAGATATCAAAAATCTTCCTTTCGCTTTTCCATCATCCCATTTTTTTTTGAAGACTCAATTAAAAATCTTGAAAGCTCCTTTTTAAAATCCTGTATTTTCAAAATTCAAACAATTTTGATACAGTCTTTTGACTGAGAACTCTCTTTTGTGGCACCTTTCTACCCCCGATGGCAAAGATACCTGCCACTTAAGTTTATTAGAACGTAAAAGTCAGTAAACGCCCCAGGCATCTTGTTTTTCAGGGGAATCTTAATAACAACGTTAAATTCGCCTGTGCTTCCTTCAATAGGTACTACTTCTACATTCATAACCGGGGTTTTATCCTAATGTTTCTCTATACCCAAAAATTTTATGCACGAAATCGCTGTCTGCACAAATACAAAGCTGCCCAAATTTTATTTCCTCCGTAATACCTGGTTGTACCTTTTGGATACAAAGACGAACAGAAGTAAAATTTTCTGGTTGCTTTCCACCTTATTTGCTACAAGGCTGAGAATGTTGGTGTCGTTCGAATCAAATATTCAAAGGTATTCATTGAGGAAACAGGAAGAATGGGATGATAAGATGAATTTAAACTAATTATGGGCATTATGTGTACTTCAGGGGATAACCATCGTTAGAAGAGTGATAAGCAAACAATTTTAGCTGACGCTTCTGATATTCCATACACGTCTAATGATTTAAAATTGATTTAATTAAATCTGATTATTAATTGGATGGAGTAAAGTCGCATTAGGCGGGCCCTTCCACGCAATTTAATTTCAGTGAGTCAAACCTTTTCCAAAGTTTGGCTCAATTATAAAAACGACTCAGATTCCATGTGATTTTTATAACGAAGGACTGCGATTTTCACATGCTCGGGTCAAAATATTTTCCCATTTTTCATATCTTTTTTCTTGGAATCAATTTAAACTGTGATAAAATTATTGCTAGATGTTATATACAGCACATAAGGGATAAACTCTGCATAATTTAAACAAATTTGAAGAGAATTATTAGAACGATGCAGGCAAAAATTCTTGTGTTCCCGCCAGCCCCCATTCTTGGGGCGACTTTGGGTAACAAGCAGCACATATATATATAGTATGTATATAGTATGAACTGTAGATGTTAGATAGTGTAATATTGGGGACATAACAATATTTTAGGTACAGGAAACATCTGTATGGTTCCTTCCGTTTCTAATTTATATTTGTATAGACGGGAAGTGATAGCTTTGAGCGCTGATTCGCTATTTCTTTGGCAAAATAACTTCTCAATTTTTTGAATATCTTTTTACTAGTAAGCGATAAAAATTTTTTAGCTTGCTTAAATTGTTTTAAACACCAATTTTCTTATCACTTCATACAATATTATTTGTTAACAAAGGAACTTTAACCTAACAAATGTTACAAGCTACAATTTTCGTCATGCAGTTTTCTAAGTGGCTTCGCACTGGTACCCAGTTTAATCACCGCGGCCTTTGTAGGAATTGAACGCGCGCCACATATAGAAAAACTGTCAAAAAGCGTCTCCTTTGGGCGTCCCTAATGCAACCCTTATATCTCGTGTTCAAGAATTTCTGCAATGATTCAATAGCGGTCCTTCCTTACTTCTACCCCTGGCCATCTTTGTGGACTTTGAAAGATCGCTGCAATCGATTTTTCTGAACTTCCACCTCTAGATGATGATCTTTATGCCATTGGTGTAAGGCTCACGGTTAGTATGGCAGAGCTGAGGTTTTGGCACAAATCGCAAATATCTTCGATAGTCTGGCGCTTGACAGAGCTCTATTCTAGGATCATTGTAGTGTTTCATTAGGGATTTTCCTGAAGTAATTTTCAAGTCTTCATACATTGAAGATATATAATTTTACTTCTACACGCTTGTAACCTTGTCGAAGGTTCCGCATCCAGATGAAATTACCACTTACAGAGCATCAGATACTGATCTAAAAGTAACCGCCTCAACTTAAATCTGACTAAATCAAATTACAATTGCGAAAAATGGAGTGTGTTTCGATCAGCCAGACCAGCGATCTCTTCAGCACGAAATGAGTGCTGGTATTGGCCTGCGTGTCGATCGCAAACATTTTTGATTGTATTTACAGGCAGTGTCTGCGATCTCAGTGTCCACATGGACGATCAAAAATAACATTTGTAAATCCAATTACGTTACCCTCGCGCGGTTTAGTGTTGATATGAGACTTGCGTCCACCATACTCGATAATGCTGTATTGAATAAAGTTGACAAAGTAGAACATCTTAGTACATATAATGCTTAACAACATGTAAGCAAAAGCTGTAAGATAGTTTCGGATTTTTGCCTGACACCTCTCAGTATGTACACATACCCAAATAGACACGTTAATGCTCTTGTTATATAATTTTTTACACTGAAATGAAATCAGCGTAGCATTCAACGACTGCTTTCTGTTGATTTTTGATTCGTGGTCTCATGATCATATTTTTCCGTAGCGTTCCTCTGTATTAGAATATCTGCTAGCGTTTTGGTTAAAATACAGAATATTGCGTTTTGTCCATGCGCTTATTTAGCTCAAGAAACTTTCATATTTTGATCAATGGCTATGTTTTTCGAGCTACTTTAGACGCTCTGATTTGTTATATAGAGCACATTACAGTTGGATTAACGTTGGGGAAGAAAACATACCACGAGCAAAACGACGCAAAAGGAATATGTAGACCTCTTAATCCGGATCGAAGGACCAAAATTTAGTTCAGATTCAAGGAAATGAATCATCCTTCTAAGACGAGCTTACTGAATTTAGACCCATCCGTTTTCATTAGGCTTCTGTACTGTTTAATATGTTCAGGTAATGCGTTGATATTGAAGATGGTGTAGCAGTGGGTCCCAAAATGATGTCTTATTGGAAACTATTTAATTTGTCAGCTATAGATCGATTGATTCAGTGATGAGTGTCACATCTAGGACCTCTTTTCTATTAGCGTGGTGAAGCTTAGAATATCACCTCTAATGCATGTACTTAGATTAGATGTTCAATAAAGACTCATTTCAAGGATATCGATACTTCCCCATATCGTATGATGAGTGTCCACGTCGCATCCTAGCAACAGGTTCGTGTTCTTATTTTGGCCTTCGCATACTAGTGTGCGGATCTCTGCCGGTGGGGGCTATATTACCCCGATTAGTGCACTTGAGTGTTACTATCTAGGGGATAGCATGTAATTTACAAAAGTTAATATAACAACCATTAAATTATTTCAAAGATTTCACTTCGGTTCCCGCATTTTTACTCTCTCTTTTTTAGAATTTTTTTTCCAGTCCTTCAATTTCCTGGATTAAAGCAATAGGGGCATGCTTAAATTAATAAAATATGTTCCAAAGTGTTATGGGTCCGTACTCCTTAGTTTGGGGGATTTTAGGAACTAAAACTTGACTGTCCCAGATGTTAACCCTTTTATTTCATGTTCTACTTAATAATTTGATTTCACTTTACTTAATTCGTTTCACAATTGATTACAGACTTTGTTACTGATCTACCGACTTTCTTTCGACTAACTGGGTTACTCTGACTACTACTTCTGACTACTCCTTGACTTACAACTTACCTTTATTAAAGAAATCCTTCCTCCCACCATTAATTAACGATCGATAAATTGGGGAAAATCAATATTAAGATCAACCACGCCCGTTGTCATGTTTCATTCCTATGTGAAAGCATGTGACCCAACCGCGGAGTGAAACATTCTTGTCGAAAAGTAGTTGAAAGGGAATGCTCGGCTCACGTCAGAGAGCCACATATATAAGGGCATAGGTATATTTACTGGCGTGGGGCTTTCTTTGGATCAAACGTTCTTACGTGAGAACGGAACGTTGTCCTGTTGCAAATTTTCGTTGAAGTGCATTTGGATATGTGAAATATGATCCCTTGCTCAATTTATTCTTAGCACACTTAAGTGTTTAGTCAATTTTTGGGAGTAATTAATTTAGCAAGCTGATCACAGATCTTTGAAAAGTCTGTGAACTATGAAATTTAGGGCGAAGGTAAATAATACACGTGAAAGATATATGGGAATCATCTACAATGGGTGCAGCCAAAACTTCGAAACTACAAACCATGCAGAAGCAGAAGAGCAAGGACATTGTACTCTTTTCTTATGAATGCCTTAAGAGAGGCGAAATTGGGCTTATATACTTCGTCAGCCCATATACTACCATCTTGAAGCGTTCATAAAAAAGAGTTCAATCTTCTTGCTCGTCTTCTTGTGCATGGTTTGTAGTTTCAAAGGTTTTGGTGCAGCATTGAAATTTAATCGGGTAGTATGCGTGGCCATGGGGTTTAATTCATGTGTGATAAGATCTTAGTTAATTAGGAATGGGATTGTGGTTGTAAAAGTAATGAGTGGTTATTTTGGGCTTAAATTGAGAAGTTTTTTAGGTGATTGGGGATGAAATAGGATGGATGCCATTTGCCACTCATGACAAAAATCACTCATTTTGTCATCGATATGCTACGAAAGAAGTGCCATATTCGAGACCAGTTCCTAAACAATAGCATGAAAAATAATTTTAATATTAAAGCGGTATTAAAAAAGTTTGGTAATTTAAAGTAATTTTTTCATCAGTTTGTGTCTGCGTACTTAAAATCTTCATTTGATAAAAGTGTCACGATAATATGGGTGCCATTGCCAGAAGCTTTGTTTACATGTCGCTTTTAAATAAATTCCCTCTTCCAGGCAACACATTTTTTTTGTGAACAAAATTCAATTAATTTCGCCCTCTCAGCTCAGAGTATCAAAACGAAACAAACAAAACACATCGTGCAGCGTTACATAAAATGAATTACAAAATTTCCTTATAATGATTCTTCGATTATGCCCCATTTTAAACCAATTTCTCTCCTCGTTCTAAATTCACTTCCCTCAGAGGAAGCTGTAAACACCGTGTAAAACACAGTGGGGTGGGACGAATTTAAGGGAAAAATTTCAAAAGGAAATTCAAAATATCCTCAGAGAACTCCGTCTTCCATGGTGTTGAGTACATAAAGTGGAAAATTTGCTCAACTTAATTCCCTTCGGCCCCGCCTTATTGCCGTCGGAAACTTGTTGAAATCAATGAAGAGCTGTTGATTTGAAACCCAGTCAAACAGAGACTGCTACGCTCAAAGCGAACCGCTATTAACAAAGATTTTAATTAGGTGGACGAAATACACCATTTAAGTATAAATGGGCTTACTTCCCCTAATAAAAGGCTTTTCTAGCCTACTCCAAGATTTACACATCTAAAACTGCCATTGCTTTTATCGTTTTAGTGTCTGTTCGAATTCCTGCACCAATACCACTAAGGCAGTACCTACTGTATCTTTCCTTAAGGTTTTCGTGTAACCACATTCAGGTCGGGACTTATCAAAAATTAATAGGACAGCAGGGCTCGTAATTGCTATTGATCCCTGGGGTAGAAGTGTCACCCCCGAGCATTTAACGATTGCATCTGAATCAACCACTCTAATGAGGCTTGTTAGTCGAAATTCATGGCTGGCATGTTTCAATTTCTGAGGTTGCTGTTTACTTTTAATTGTCCTTTTAAACACTAATTCGGTTTTCGTGTCGACTCCATAAAAATTACAGCATCAAACCTTTGCGTGTCCCGTTCAATAGTTATACCAAATTATTATTGGAATTAAGCATTACGAATTATAATTTTGGTGAAGCTGTAATGAGAGTATAGGAATGGAATAATTTTAATAAAGTGGAATAGTGTTCTCCATTAGACTTTGTCGTTCAATCGAAATGTGTTCTACGTTTCATGTGCTTCAGAGTCCTGCACAATATCAGTTAAGTTCTGCGAAAAACACATATTTACTTCCCACTGGCAGTTCTTTATATACATATAAATTCTTGCATTTGCTTTACAAAACTGAATAATTATATTTAAGTGATTTGCAACTAAATATGTTCTCAGGTATGTACAAATTTTAGTCAACAAAATTACCAGAAAATTCCCACTGGCTGCAGTGTTTATCAATACTCGAGGCTTTTATGCATATAGCAACCTAGTCACTAGACGTCAGGAAGTATTGCAATAACTAAATGATTGCGAATGCAGATATAATGCATAGAGAGTCACAATTAATGCAATTCCACCATTAGCAAAGCCAGTTTCTAATTCGTCCAGGGTATAAGAAGAAGAGTTTTTGGATGCCCCAGAATCAGTAAAGATTTCTGGCCACTTGTAAAGTCTGTCAAGAACAATTTCACTACCTCTTCTACATCACTCCTCATTTGTAATGGGACTTGTTGGAAAAGGCAAATCTACTGGCTGCTAACTTCGCCTTAAATTCGCATCTCCCTGCTTGTACTCAGGTGTCACCATCACCCTTTCTGTGGGATTATAATCAAGAGCCGTTATATTTCCACACACGAGAAGTTTATAAAGTTCTTATCAAATTCGACGTGTCCAAATTCACCGGACCTGTTGGCTTCCTCCCCGGCTTCTGAAGTGCTGCGCCTCTTCTTTGCCTAAACCTCTGCGGTAAAAGCACTTTTCCATCTTCATGGAAACTCTCTCATCTTCATGTCAACGGTTTTTGAGACACTTATAAACGGGCAACTGATTAAATACCTCGAAAATAATCACATAATTTACGATCGCAAATATGGTTTTCGTGCCGAGCGCTTGACTGGTGATTTGGTGACGTTCCTTACCGAACGCTGGCATCAATGTCTCCATAATTTTGGCGAGTCGAAGGTGATTGCGCTTGACTTCTCGAAGACTTTTGACAAGGTCTGGCACTCTGTTCTTTTAGTCAGGCTCTCAGCTTTTGGTCTAGACCAATCTGTTTTCACGTAGATTCGAAGTTTCCTTTGCGACCGCTCCATGTGTGTTGCTGTGGACGGCGTTATCTCTAATTCCTATAGCATCAATGCCGGTGTACCGCAAGGCTCTGTATTATCTTCCACTCTTTTCCTGCTTTTCTTCAATTGCTTCTTATCCCTTACTTCCAATCCAATTCACAGCTTTGCTGACGACAGCATCCTTGATTTCGTGTACTCATTTGAATCAGTCACTGACTCTCGTGGTAATGCCATCAGTAATAATCGAAAATGCATAATTGGATCACTTAACTGCGACGTTACGACAATTCTCGCCTGCAGCAGAGGGAAGCGTCTCGAATTTAATGCACCGAAAACCCAAACCTGTGTGATCTCTCTTAAACGAACCCCAAATCCTCCACTTCCACTCTTTGTCAATGTCAAACTCTCCTAACTTGAACATCTTAAGAGTTCAGGTATCCAATAATTTTAGTTGGACAGATCCTAACTCCCCTTCTCCCCTTACTATTTTCCTTGTCGCTAAGGCAGTGATATAGCATCATTGGGTATCCCCTGAGCTTTGTCTACACCGTAAAATGGGCTTTTGCCCACCTGAACCAGAGCTGCGACAAAGTCTCGAGTTATTAATTTTGAAATAGCGAGTTAGTTAATTTGTTGTAAGTTAGTCGCTTACCAAGTTCGCGACAGGCCCAAGAGAGGGGGCAGATCATTGGAAGGTACCATCTCCCGTACCAGGTCGTCCGCTTTCCCGTTGCCATAGATTTCACTGTGGCTTGGTAACTACAGAATGAGT
>QYTT01089010.1:5747-20451 GCA_006980735.1 Dasypogon diadema | reverse complement strand
ATGTAACAGTTACGTAAGATGACATGCCCTATGCTTTTGTAATGGCAGCGTATAGACTCTGTAAAGGTTACATGTACTACTCACCGTACGGCTTGCGTACATGTGTACACCTTCACTGGGATGTGATCGCCATCTATTTTCCGGGAATCGATTTTTAAACACAAAAGTTTTCAATAAGCGCCATCTATTGAAAATCTATGAAAATGCCAGTGTGCGTGAGAAAATGTCTTAGTGTACGTAAAAGATCTTTGTGTGCGTGAAGAAATTTTACAATTGTAAGGTTTAAATAGGAGGCATTGTAAATGACAGGTTTAAATAGGAGGCATTGTAAATGACAGGTTTAAAAAGGAGGCACTGAAATGACAGGTTTAGATGGGTGAGTAAATGACAGGTTTAACCTTCTTTAAAAGGACAATAATTTGTTATTTTAGTAATAAATTTCTGTTGACACATTCGTTATAATATATTAATTCCGTGTGTAAAATGGTTAAATAGGTTCTTAAAGATGTTAAAATGAATGTAACAATTTCATATTATTAAATTATCGTTGACAATTTTTTTGCTTTTTATTGTGATGATTTATTGAAATGCATATGCTACATAAAAAATTTTGAATATTAAAGCAGAAGGGCTAAATTTATAGCATCTTTTGGATACCCTCAAAAATTGAAATACATACTTGAATTTAGAAACAACAAAATTTTTTTGTTTAGAGAGGGAGCTTCCAATAGAAACGTAGAAAATGTGTCATTCAATTCTTGCTTTGGTGCACTGCAGGTGCAAAAATTCCTGCTCTGAATTGCTTTGCTCTTTTTTCATCAAACGGAAAAAGAACAAGTAGAGGAGTACTCTTTTTTCTTCGAATACAGAGTCTACAGACGAGAGACCAGACCCCAGACACCAGATCTCTAAATTGATCTTTTTCGCTCGGAGCAGGAAAACAGCTAATATGATACCGATGGGAATTAAAGATGTACATTTACAAAAAAAAAAACCGGCCAAATGCGAGTCGGATTCGCGCACGAAGGGTTCCATATCATTATCTATAAAAACGGCAAAAAAATCATGTCTGTTGTATGGGAGCCCCACTTAAATATTAATTTTATTATAATTTAATTATTTATTTTTAACGTGAATAATATAACTCAATATTCTGTGAATAATTCAAGCGTCTACCTGTTGCCGTTATCAATATCAAACCTAACAATATTCCTATTTTCCGAGTTGTAGTTATGTACTTTAACATCAATTTACTTTAACTTTAACACAAAAAAATAATAATAAGTCTTGGGTAAAAGACTAAATAGGTAGGCTTGTGATACTTATGGAAAAAAATCGTAGATAATAAATAATTTGGAGCGGTCCCCCAACGCGACGTATTTTTTTAGAATTATTAATACATACTTAGGCACTTTAAGATTGAGTTTTTTTTATTATTTTTTACTTTTTAAAGGGAACTTAGGTTTTTGTGTCGGGGGTTTTTTAAATTTTTAATTTAATTTTTTATTTAGTATTTGTTGTGCAACAGAAATACATCATCTGTGAAAATTTCAACTGCCTAACTATCACGGTTCATGAGATACAGCCTGGTGACAGACGGACGGTCGGACAGCGGAGTCTTAGTAATAGGGTCCCGTTTTACCCTTTGGGTACGGAACCCTAAAAAGTGTTTTTTCTCTATGTATTTTCAGAATTATTATTTTTTAATTACGCTTCCGCAGTTTATTAAAACTTCCTTATTTGTATTTTGAAAATTGACGCTAATGATTTCTTGCATTATATAATATTCCACAGTAAATACTTAACTCTTACCTGCATTAAAGTTCTGCTAAAACTCTATTTTTGCCGGAAATTATTTCTAACTTCCACTGTGCTCTGATGATCCACAAAGTCAAGTGGGAAGTCAGTACGTTGACATCAATTAACAAAACCAACGCATGGACAAAATAGCAGTTTTATTACCTTCTCAAGCTTAGAACTAAACGATCTAGAAATTTTCCTACTTTCACAACTATTTGTGGTTGGTTCTTCCTACCATTGTGAAATGCACATAATATCTTGTCAAAGCACACGCAAGCTGCTCGTCTTTACAGATATTACAACCTATTTCCCATCCGCAACTATCATTCCTCTTGCACCTTTTTGCAATTATACCTAAAGATAAAGTTGTCCCGTCCTACCACCATTGAAGAATTAACTCCATCTCCATCCACTCCACAACCTAAAGAAATTTTCATATAGTGGTCTCGGAGCGAAAATTTTCATCATCCAACTTTAGTTCTCTTCGAACTGTAGCTCAGGTAAGCAAACAGGTGTGGTGTGGTGTACTTCAGGAAATACTCGTGTCAGAGTGACTAGTGAAAGGCGCGCACAAAAAATTCAATTCGATTTCATTTAATGTAAATTAAATATATCTTCAGTTGGGTGCGTGATGAGAATTTGAAAAATATTTCCTCCATATACCGACGATTATTAAGTGAATCAAAAATTTTGTTAATAAAATTGAGATATTAACTCTAACAGTGACTTCAATTAGTTCTGTTTTTCGTGACAAAATATGGATTAAAAGTTCATTAAAAAGATCAACGCTAATTTGGGACTATTAATTACATTTGGTAGCACGAAATAAGTAAGTTTAATTTAATTTAGAGTAAAATCTTATGAAGGTATTTCGTATGCATTTGTTTTTAGTGAATAACAAAAACAGGTTTGCTTCTCTTTATTATAATAAATACCATCGTGGGATTGACCTTTCTTGAATATTTCTGGAGGAATCTTTAGACTTTTATTATATACTCATTTAGCAAATTCGGGTTGATATTTGCTTACGACTTAAATTTAACCAGAAATAGCTACAAAACAGCTACTGCTACAACAGAAATAGCTACTGCTTTAATTTTTTTTAGTAATAATCCATTGATTACTTTAAACCTAGAAGTAAAGATAACTCCTAGGATTTATGCCTAGGACACATTCGAAAATTTAGTCAATACTAACAGTTGAATACCAAATTCGTCAGTTATTTTTGTTCAAACTACGGTCAATACATATTTATTAATACGCACCCCACTCCATACGGGGTTTAATAACATAAAAGGGACCTTCGTGAGTTGCTCGGGTATGCCACACGTATCCGAAATCGCAGGCAATGTAAAGATGGCCATATCTAGTATTGATGATAATTATGAATAAACATCTTCAGTAGTAAATTTCCATTTACGTTGTTTTTATTAAAAAAAAAAAATGATACCGGCTTGAAAACCATCTAGACTGTTACTAGGTCACTGTATGCTTGTGGGGTATTCGAAAACCTTAACAGAATGCCCCATCAATATTTTTAGAGCTCCAAGGTATTACATTATTATTCAGTACTGTGCAGTGCAATTGGTGTTGCATGAATTCTTTGATAGCATTATTAACTGCAATATTCCCACTTTCGCAGTGGCAAATTTTTAAGTGAGGGAGAACTTCAGCTGGTTACTATTATTATTAAATATGTATGAGTAGTATAGAAAGGGATGGAATAAGTATCTCAAGGCTCAGTGTCGGACTGGGTCATTTTTGCCCCGGGGGAACCGATTGGGTTGACCCTGTCTTTAGTCAAAACGATTTTATTTGTAGGGCACTTACATCCAGAAACTCAAATTTTATTAAAACCGAGATTAAAATCATCAAAATGAACTTAACTTGTATAAAAGGGTTTAGTAAATGATGTTATGGAAAATGATAAGTAATATTATATTTCTTACGTATTGAGAAACAAAATAAATTTTTAACTAAAAATAATGCTGGAATTGAAATAATATTTAGGTACTTATAAAAATACATATATATATCATGTTAATGAAAAACAAAATATAAATTCTGTTTACTATATACTAAACAAAACATAATACTAAACAAAAATCGGACAAAAGTGCGAGTTGAACTCGCGTGGAGAGGGTTCCGTACGATGAATATATTATCTACCATGTTTTTTTTAAATCAGACCTATATTTTTTGTGGTAACTAAAAAAAGTATGGTACCGGATTGTAGAGGAAAACTGCAGAATATATTGTTGAATTTTGTCTTGTCGTATATTCTTGAGTACGTGGACTAAGACCAAAGATAGAAGGTATTCTGATATGTCATTTTTTGATTTGTTACGCACAATATTGAGAGATTTACCATGTTATCTTAAGACCATAAACTTCTTATCTGTCTTCCTGTAATCTACAAGTAAAAAACTATTTTCAGTATTTTTTTCAAAATTTTGGGCTCAGCAGTTTCGGAGATAAGGGGGGGAATGGTCAATTTTCATCTATTTTCTTAAATAACTTTAAAATTATTCATTTTAAAATTATAAAAAAGGATATTTGAGCCAATATAAAAAATACATTTCATTTGATATATCACATGGTACAGTTTGCAAATTTCTTTTTCAATGTTCTAATTGAAACCCCATATTCAAAATTTATTTATTTACGTTACACGTCCGTGTTTGAGTCACAGTTAAGTTAATATTTGGTACACATTTCAACTTAACCGGTCCAGTAGATTCGGAGCAAATTTTCTGTAAGAGACGGACAGACAGACACACGAGTGATCCTATAAGGGTTCGTTTTTTCATTTGGACGTACGAAACCCTAAAAACAAACAAAATATAATAGAATACAATTTCATCAAAGTGTAGCTGTATGCTGCAACTACGATGAGTACGCCTGCGTATAAAATAGATCAATTTGCACTCTTGCCAGTTGCCAGATTCAAGAGTTTACGATTACGATCTACTTTTTGCAATGTTTTATTTCTTGTCGCTTGTCGGTATTATATTATTTTTATTTATTTAAATATTTTGGCCCTATTTTGGCTCCAAAACAATCTGGCCCCGGCGGAAATATCCGCCTATCCCCCCTGTCCAGTCCGATCCTGTACAAGGCTGTTAGTACTAACTTATTTGGAATTTGAGCAAGGTGAGAATAGTAAGTATTGATAGACAGTCTTCTCAGGGAGTTATAACATCAATTTTCTCGATTGATAGTGGTTTCAGGGAGCTGACAACTTAGTCTCACCTAAGATTATTTTCATAGGAATTATCTAAGAACAGATTTTTATTCGAATGACTTCCTTCTATTTCCAATAAAAGATTTATTTACGGCCCCTTTCAATTTGATGGACTTCAATTTTGGATTGTGGTATCCGTTCGGAGCGGAAAAAGTTGCGAATTCCTTGTTTTTGCTGTTGCCTTATGAAAACAAATACAAGAGTATTTATTATCCATTCTGAAGGGATAAGCTGATAGGGCTGAATAATTTCATTCAAAGTTCAATTGCAGGTATTCAACAATCTTAGTTGGACTGACTACAGTTTTGCTATTCCAAAGAATACAATGAAATGCCTGGGTTTCCTACATCAATCCCAGAAATACTTTACTCCATACGACCTAGCTCCAATTTGAGACTTGAGTTTAACTTACATATTTAGGTAGGGGCAGGATGTATTGCATTTTGTCCATGTCAACTACAGTCCCAAAAAAGTTTTCAAGTTATAGAATACCTCTTTCTGCTGAAAATCGTTAAATTAACGGATCGGCTAATTTGAAAAATTTTCTAATATAATATTTGTTCGTAGTAATAGACTGCTTCACAAAATTTTCATGGATCTACCCAGTTAAGTCGGCAACTACAGACGAGGCGTTAAAAAAGTTAGAACTGCAAAGTGAAGTATTCGGTGATCCCTGCAGAATAGTCGCAGACAGGGGTTCTGCGTTTACCTCACATTCTTTCCGGGCCTATTCCGAACGACAGATGATTAATCTTGTTTCAGTGACCACAGGAGTTCCCCGGGGGTAACCGGCAGGTAGACCGGTTAAACCGAACCATAATTAGTGTCCTTACAAAAATGTCGCTGAACGACCCGCAGAAGTGGTACAGGCATGTTCCAAATTTACAGCGGTTTCTAAATTCCACGGTAAGCAGGGCTACTGGAAAAACCCCTTTTGAACTGTTGGTTGGGACAAGAATGCGAAGACCAGAAGATCATAATTTATCTAAGATCCTCGAAGAAGAAATCCAAGCAAAATTCGAAGAGAGTAGAGACGAAGCAAGGCAAATAGCTAAGGAGGAGATAAAGAAGATACAGGAGGAAAATCGGAAATATTCTAGACGCAAAAGGAAACCCGCTCGAGTTTATCATGTGCACGACCTAGTCGCAGTCAAACGTACTCAGTTTACTCCTGGATCGAAATTATATCCGAAATTTTTGGGTCCCTATGAAGTCACGAGAGTCAAAGGAAAGGACAGGTACGATCTTAGAAAAGTCGGCAATCATGAAGGACCCAATTTCATAACTTCAGCTGCTGATCACATGAAGGCGTGGTCGGTGATAGAAACTGACAGCTCTTCCGATTTGGAGGATATGCAGGATGGCCGGATGTGGGAACAAGCTCGGGAAAGGTCCGGCTCCTCTGGTGATCGACGATCAACGGTCCTCTTATCATCACCCAACTGATAGCTGGCTAAGGAGAAGAGAATTTTGGTACTTACCGAGAAGTTGTATGCGAGTTAAGCTGCGAACTGAAAAGTAAAAATTTAAAAGAAGTTGTTGCAAAGAAGTGCACTTACCTTGTAAAGCCGTAGAATTTGATCCGCGTTTGTTAAAACCTGAAATGAAAAGCTGTGTACGAGTTTAAATTTGAAATTGCCAAATTAGTAACACCTACCTGTAAACAGTCTGAAATTAACTTTGAATTAAATACCTACTCTGAATTCCAAAGTGCGTGTTTCACCTGCGAAAACCCAAAAAACCCCACCCCCCATATATTTGATTCCCTGGTGAAATTATAATTTCAACAATAAATATAAAAGTTCATATTTAGTAGAAATTGCAATAGAACGGAGATATTTGTGCTCCTTTATATCTGATAATATCTGAAATGTATCGCGTTAATATTAATCTGTAACGTATCGAATGCCTCAGTTTTTATTGCTTTGTCGATTACTTACGTTGATTTGATACAGCGTTTGTCCAGCGTCAAAAACCGATAAGCACGAGAGTAAAGAAACGAGCTTCAGTAACTAAGATGCAGTCGCAGTGTAAGAACTCCGTGTAAAAAAGTTTTAATTGGTCCAGATAAATATGTTCGAAAAAAAGTGCTCACTTATTTTGATTATCTGCAATGATATAATGGAATTTGGGAATAGTATTTCCATAATTTTGAACAATTATCCTTCTTTAGCAATCATAATTAAGAAATAACGAAATATTGCAATAAATCATCAATATCAGCGAATATTGTTTTCTACTAGTTCATAATAAAACGAATCTGAATTGTATCAAAGCGAAGATAAGGTTGAGATTCTCGAGTGCATTGTAAGCAAATAAGAGACAGAAAAATTTCCGGATAATAAAAAAAGGAAATTTCCTGAATGTGCGTCATCATTGAATTATGCATATTTTTCTTCTGACAAAGTAATATAAAATCAGTTTGGCCTATCTTAACTCTTAACACGTTCACGCCGGCATGTAGGTACCACCGATGGTACACGCTGCGAGAACTTTAAGAGAAAATTACATGATAAACTAAATACAACATAAGAAAGCTCTCTTACTAATAAAGTGCCGGCGTGAACGTGTTAAAGCCTTCATAAAAAAGTGTTAAATGTTCTTGTTCAAGGTCAATTCGTGGCTTGTAATTTAGAGGGTTTTGATATAGGAGTATCTCACGGCAAAATCTGTTTAGTGTTTGCAGCTATTTCCGTGCAATGTGTGATCGAACGTTATCATGAAGGAAAACGTATAATTTTTCTTATTGTAAGCAATAATAATCAGCGTTCGCACTTTCACTTAGTTTCAAGAATTCATGATAGATCAATTATATGCGGTGATTCACCGCAACAACACAGAAGTAAGCTTTTTTTGTATACAGTTCTTTCTGGTATAAATGGTGTAGGCTTTACTCTGGTAAAAAGTAGGTTTTATAGCACATTTTGTATCACATTTTTCATCTCCGATAAATAATTAAATGACCCAGAAATCTTTTGTCGGATGAGATGTGAAATGCAATATACCAAAAGTTACCTATTAAAGTTTTTCACTAATAGTTCGCGAGATACCCAAACAGTGAGTTTAGATAGAAAAACCAAAGAGCATGTTGGTTCCAATGCAGACATTCAATTTACTCCAAGCATAGAGTCTACGTCTACAGGTAAAAACAGGATTTTGTCCAATCATTTCATGTTGAACGTTAGAAGGAAATTTGCGCAACCAACACCTCATATTCACTTTGCCATATATCTTTTAAATGTTTACAGAAAACTGATAATGCTGCAAAAAAATTACATTTATATAAATTCATTTATTTGTCCAAATTAAATGTAAAACGAAAGAGAAACACTTGTTTCGCTAAATTAAGCTCTTAACTCAAAAAAAAACAAGATTAAGAAATCATTCTTACGACTTTTATAAATCTTGGAAGGGACATTAAATGGGTCTAATTCCCCATTACCTATCTACTGAAGCTTACAGCATTGTGGACACCTTTTAATAAAAACGGCTGTTATGAATTACAAAATCATTATAAAGACCGGAAAATGTGGATAAATTGTCCCGAAATCGTAAGCAGCTGTGAAGGTTGAAAGAAGTAAACCGTCACACGATTGAAAATTTTATTTATAAGAAACTATGCAGGGAAAAATAAGTCAAGTAGAACGTATTCGGTAACATTAAACAAAGAGGAGGAAAGTTAACTATACTCGGATACTCGGTGACGGTGGTGTAGACTTTTTAAGATTAACTTGTTTTCGGGTATGTAACTAAAGCTCGTTAAAATTCTATAGTTCCTTCGGGGATGCCGCATAATAAAGAGAATAAAATGTTTTGAGGTTTGCCAACCAACTTTTGATATGGGAACCAGTTTCAGTATATGAATCTGCCACTATGACTATGGCTGCAATGCGTTTTGTCCGGCCAACGAAAGATCAATACCTAGTTCAAGGTTTTTATATGATGATGCGGTCCGAACATTGATTCGAAAGTGACTCAGTGAGGTTTTTGCTATAGTAAAAAAAAAAGATAAAATTGATGACGAATGGAGAAATTGATTCAAATACATTTCTTATCTTTGGATCGTTGGAGTTACCAATCCTATTGCTGATATCACATCAGGTTTTTCCAGTATTTCCTCCTTTTCTAGTTTTTGAGTTTTATGGGCCCGTAGAGCTCTTAAAACGTTAGTCTGAACACGGGATCAGCAAAAAAATAGAAAATTTATTCATATTACTGAACGGAACAAAAATAAATTTTTTGTTTTCGTTTCCGAAGAAATTATTCTTATTTTTGAATCTATAAAGTCTCGTTTCTTTAAATGTATAAATTAAGAAAAATATCAAATTTTTACATCTTCTTTTTAGATAGCTCAAAGATCTTCCTTGATTTTCTTCTAAATTATAAATAATATAAAAAATATAACTCTTAACTCAAAGTAAGAGATAATTTGACTGTATCAAATTCACTTTCCTTTACTAAAAATAACAACTAGTGGGAAGTTGAAAGTTACATTATGTTTTGTTGATTTTTGCCTATCTCCTGTCCATAGCCTCAGGAGTTTATTTTGGCAGCCCTAGATCAGCCGCAACTTAAAGTTCTAGGAAGACAGGGCTGAGAGCACCTTTTTGGCTGTTCTGCATCTGCATATCGAACCGATGCAGCAGTGGTCCCTTGGCCACTCTGTAGTAGGGTTGCTTGAACAACAATTGTATAGTAATAGTAGACTTTCATCTGAAACGTGGAAGACGAGGCGCCGAGTGGAATAGAGAGCTCCAACTGTCCCTTCACTCGTCTTGGGACAGTTGATATACCAGACAAAGGCTATTTTCATTTATGGTTACTTGGTAATTTGCTTCAAATGAAAACTTTTTCATCATAGAGGCTGTGAGTCTATAAGGGTGACAAGTAGCTGTGCTGTACGCATTTTTGTTATGGGTTTTGCTGGAAGTACAGAGCTTTGTCAGTGATCATACTACTGTGTGAGTCCCAATCCCAAGCAAGCTTCTAACCCAGGATTACATTGTACTTATAGTTTATTTAAAATCCAGTTTTCGTACACAATTCATTTATTTTTATATATCAAATTTAACTTTTGCAAAATAAAGTTTTTCTATAAAAAATTTTCTTTATCTTTTTTAAGCTTTTGTAAAAAAATCAGAAAATTATTCATTGCAAAGATCCTTATAACTCCTTACAAGAACATCACAAAATAACGACCAAGAGAGGGGAACCTTGTGGCTTTCCAACGATCGGTTGCATCCTTGTGGTCAATGTGAATTTGGGTCATGTGAATTTTTTGTTTAAAATTTACCATAAAATCCACACTTTTCAACTCTGACCTTGAATAACTTCTCAAAGACACAATCCATCGGGGCAAAAAAGATATTGTTAGAAAGCCATAAGTATCTTCTTTGAAATTAATCCTTGGTCGTTATCTTGGTATGTCCTTTTAAGGAGTTATAAAGATTTTACAGTGTCAAAGCACATCAAATCTCTAGACACAATTTTGAGGGGAAGGGAGTGATTTTAGGCCGGGGGATCTCCAAACAGACGTTGATCAGGAAACTTCAAGGAATCGATTGTAATACCAAAAAAAAAAAGAAAAAAAGAGAGACAAGAAACCCCAACAACAGATTAAGGTATGTGTACATTGCGTACTAAGTATCCAATAATGAATTCCATGCATATTTAATTAATTGTTAATTATTAGCAAATAAGTATTTGATCCACACCTTTGTAATGATTAAAAGTTTAAATTTCTTAACAATCAATTGGCATTTGATTTGAATTCTTTTACAAAGGATTAAAAAATGATAAAATGAAAAACTTAACTTGCATAAGGGTGGGTTCGATTCGGAAAAAGTTGAATTTGATTTACAAATGGATCAGTTTGATTTGCTCATAAGATTTTAGAACAGAAAGTAATTCATACTATTAAAAGTTTTACCTGCGAAAGTGTTAATAAGGGGGGAGGGCTTCCGTTGGTAATTACGCTACAACAAATTTCAGCTCTTCTATACACTGGAACTGGCTAAATATCTAAAATTAAAAATTAAAACCACTTTGGGAGTTAGGTCATTGGTATAGATATTGCTGTGAACGGCGTAGATTATCAAACTATTTGATACAATTTGTTGGATAAAATTTAAACCTTTTGCCTCTATCAAATCCTTGGTACAAATAGGTACAACAGAAAGCAAGGCAGTATGTTACATTACAATCTATTTATAATATTCATGAAATACTTAATACGTGAGTAACTTTTGTTCCGAAACTTTTTCATTGCTTTACTTTGAACAATGGCAGAAAAAATTATTTGCACTTTTATTTCCAAAGAGCAAGCGCATCGCACACCTTTGCTAGTACTGCATCACAATGAAACCTGAACAAATTTATACCATGAATATTTTTAGGTTTATTACAGCATTGTATTGGGCTGCATTTTCTCATTTTATTTTGTTGTTGATAGAATCAAATTAATTAAGCAGCGCACGACAATTAATGAATTTTGCGTACACAGTTAAATTTGCATCACTATAAGTGACTGTTATGCAAACGAAATAAAAGTTTTCAATTTGAATTTAAACTGACTGACTATAATGCAAATGACACATTCAATTGTAATCACATTGTTTCTCTGTGGTTTCATTTCAAATCGGCCGGCAGTGTGATTTCTGTTAACTTTCTTAAAAATTAAAAGAATGCAGAAACAGCGTTGCATGTAACCGAAAATTTACGAGTATGTCACTTTTTAAAGAGACTTTTACTTTCTTTCAGTGATAAGTTCAAATACCTTTTGTTTGAATACGATCTGAATTGTAATCAGCTTTTGAAAGTATTTTGAATAAATTTAATCGGGTAAAATGCAATTCTTACGTAAAAATGATGTTTTGGAATTACATATCGACAATTTCAAAAAAGTTTCTAAATCTTCTCACGGTATTTCTTTAATATATTAATATAATATAACTTTATTACTAATATTAAAAGTGGAAGTTTTATTATATGATACAGAACTGATCTTGCATTTTAAATAAAAAGCAGTGAATTATTTCCCTATTAGGGGTTTAATACCTTAGTATTTGTAGTTAAGTCATTGTTATTCATAAAATTGAAGAACTATAGGAAATTAAATTAATGAAAACGCGCTTGCTGTGCACCTCCGGGTTCACTCATATCTTGGTCCCGTACAGCATCGTGTCCATGAGTAGGCACGACTTCGGGCCGTTGATGTTGGCCATCCTGCTTAGGGACGCGACTCTATGTGCTGCCTTACCAGCCGAACATAGGATCTGTTCCCTGAAGATAAGTTTGGGGTCAGTCATCACCTCCAGGTATTTGGATGCCGGATTCGTTAGCACCTGTTCGCCGTTCACCACCATTGGGAGGACAGTGCTGTGCTAATGAGTAATTATATCTATTTTGGCTCCTGCCAAGGACAATTCGTAATCAGCAATTTACATAAATCTCCTCATCATCTGGTTGGGCTTGAGCTGTTCCAGCTCGATCTGTTCAATTACTACAGCCACATTGTTTACGTACCCAGAAAATACAGCCGCGTGTTATTCTGGTGTACGGTGGGATTTTGAAGGATTAATCCATTTTAAACTGTTCTTACAAAACCAAACGATTAATACTAATTAATCTACTGCCAATATTTACTAAAACTGAAGTCACCGTTGGATCAGAAACAACCAGCACTTGCCAATTGTAGAAGTGTTTTGTTCCATCAAGATAATACACGACCTCATACAGCTAAGATCACCTGCAAACAGCTAGAGGAATTTGGTTGGGCAAAAATGACAAATTGTCAAGAGTTTCAAAATAATAGTAAATTTAACAGTTTTATCGAAATGGAGATAGCGAATTTTGAAACTACACCTGGTCCTTCGAGCCGGATACAGCCTCCAACATCATCATCAGAGACCCTTAATATCCGTAAGTTCATTTCCTTAATATCCTTCATTAGGTAGGCTAAGTGAAGTCGAATGTTGCATATGGAAGTCCCCTTTTGTATTGATTTAATTATCGCTTATGCAGCGATCAAAGGGCAGTGAATTGATTTTAAAATGGATTGCTCCGGTCAATGCACTAGGCGATGACCTGCACTTACGTGTCGTAGACAACACACCCTTCAAAAGTACCCTGGGCCAAAACTGTGCCTGTGATAGTTGAAATCTGTATAAATAATGAAAATGGTTGCATTTCGTTCACAGTTTTTTGAGAATTAGTCGAATACGAGAAACTTTTACAAATTATAGACGATTATTCCTAAAGATAGGAAAATTATAATAGCTTCTACAGAGACTTCGTAGGCTTTTGGAAATTTTGTCTGCCTTTTTTAAATTTTTAGTACTGTTTTCTAAATGTGGTTTTTGTATATTAGGAACTTTTACTTATATCGAATAGGAAAATACATTAGACTTACTTCAAGGCCGATTATTAATCACATAAACGACCATAATTTTCTCTAATAATATCTTCATATCAACAATTTAGAGTCTACAAGCACGTTTTTTCTCAATCAAAGGCACTCTTTAGAGTTCAATAAAACTTTTGGTACCAATTAATAGATTCAAGCGAATTCAGTGAATTTGTATTACTATTTTACCATTTTATTGTCCACAAGAAGCGCGCAGAAAATTAAACAAAAAAAGCCAATTTCTGAGATTTGTTCTATTTTAAACATAAAACGCCCCCAAACACCACAACGAGTTCTCTACAAAAATGTCACTGATGTCAAGCAGATACGCATTAGAATCTTTAAATTTCTTATTAATTTACATATTTTTGTCAAAATTCTTACAAGTTACACCGTTTTTGGTAGAGCGGAACACTTAAGTTAAATTTATTATTATTTTACGTCGTACCCCGCTCCTACATAGTCGTAGCAAATATTAGGGTGAACACTCCATAACCACGTAAATACTCTTTTTCTTCTAAAGGAAATTTAAACGTTTATAATTATCTGGAAATTGAAATACGTTACATTTACAAAAGCCGATTACATGTAAAAAAATAAAAAGTGAAAATCTGTAAAAGGCAGAAATCAAATAAATCTCAAAGTGAACAAATGAGACCATACCTTGTTTTTTAATTTTGGCCTTTAAAACAAGGCATAATATTCACTGTAATTGGAAACAAGGCTTTCTTTTCAAAAAAATAAAACCTTTCAGCCTCGTTAAAGTTGTTTTAAGTAATTTAATATGCACTTAACACCGGATAGTATTTAATTTAAATGAGCTCTGAAATTATTTCTTAATTTCATTTCCTTGTCGGCACATTGGCTACAGCTAAAATTCACTACTGTAAAGGATTATTACACAGTCACGACAATTCATAGCGTGAAATTTGTAGTGAAAATTGTAATCAATTTCGTGATTTAAATCTTGGCTGGCAAGGTAAAAGGTAAAAGCAAAGAAGTGTAAAAATTTTTACATTGAAATTTTAAACCCAAAGCATTTGAATAGACTGTAAATTGTGAGAATTGAACATATTAGGTCTGTTTAATGAGACACTGCCCCAGATTAACTCAGAAAACTTCGTTCAATCTCAGGAAAACTGTCAAAGCCGGCCAAGCTCGTCTGGACAACTTGGGCTGTCACTTCCACGAATGACACTTCTCCTGAGTTTGCCTTAAGTCTAGAGCTTGGGCAAGAAAAGTTGACCGAGACTGAC
>QYTT01089009.1:19962-39210 GCA_006980735.1 Dasypogon diadema | reverse complement strand
CGGATACCGACAAAAGGTACTGTCTTCTTCAAAATCTGACTATGAAATATTTAAACTTTAATATTAATATTAATTTTAAATATTTAAAATAGTAGAAAAAGCTAAAGAGGAAAGCAGAAAGAGGGTTCACAAAGGTTAAGAAAGATATTTTTGACCTGATAGGATACCTTTCCTCGTTCTGTTTGTGTGAGAACAATATCAGGCAAATGTATCAAACTATTTATTTATTTTACTAATTCATTCAAGAAAAAAGTTTTTTCCAGGAATAAATTTTTTAAAGAATGAACGACTTTTTACTTTATCTTCACTTCTACAAAACATCCCTTCAAAAATTACTCCAGAATTTACTCACGTAGTAAAAATCTACTTAAAAATTCCACCAGGTTAATGAGTCTCGTAAAAACTTTAAAATATATAAAATATTGATAGTGTTAAAAAAAGGAAAACGGGTTCCATATTACCATCCAGCATCCCCCCGCAGTCAATGTTAACGTTCAGATGTTAAAAAACCCCAAACGAAATTTTTTGGGTTAAGTAAAAACGGACATTTCCCACAGCTGGGATATCCGCAACAGCCCATGAGAGACCTACTAAGGGTTAACGTAACCGTTCACTGTATGCCACTTTTTTACATATCAAACGATATCCATGGAGATGGTGTATCTATACCATTACCATCTATGGGTACGGTTACAGAACGCCCCAGCCACACAGCAGCATTAATTTATAAATTTATCGAATAGTACAGAAGCCAAGCGGGTCTCCGTATACGGATCTACTTTCGACCCGGCCCTGGTAAAGAGACCGCTCAGGTCGGACAAAGGCTCTCAATTAATAATAAGACTAATAATAATGAAATATAAATGTGAATCGCTGTGTAATGGACGAATTATGTGTGTACGGCAGGTCAACCCTTTCGGTTCAGTTCGCTCTGTCATTTCAATGTTCCTTGAATACTTTGTCTCGGACAGGACTGCAGGAGGTGAACCTTTTTGAAATCTTTGTGCATGCAACGTTCGTTTAGGTGGAAGCATACAAAATTGAGGAACTTTGTGGTTTTTGCAAAATTAACAGAATTGTTACAAATGTGCAGAGCCTTTGATTCCTTTGAACCATCCAGAAAAGATATGCTGGAACAGAAGATGTAAAAGAATATTCAAAAAAAAAAATTCCAATTGAATTTTTCATTATATCTGGCTGCAGGGGTATGAAGATGTTCTTTTTTTCACTGTCCGTTTAGGTAATTTTGCTGCAATGTGTACTATTGCAGTTAATGTGGTGCATCGCATCCACGAAAAAACGGGGGTGGAAAATTAGGAATTTTTTTTTCCTTTAGAGAAACGAATCTCTTTGACTCATCCATCTAGAAAATTTCTTCCAATTGATTTTCATTTCTTTTATCAGAAGAAGAACAAAAGCAACAGAGTGTTGTACTTTAGTATAAAGGAAATTAATAAACGGCCCTGAAGCTGTTAAAAATGGCGAATCTGTCAGAATTCAATTTTTCCTTTGTTTTTCGATGAAATTTTTCCCCCTTTTCTCATTTTTTTTTTGAATTTTCCACCTTCTAACGCTTGATTTCTTGTTTTGTGTCTTGGTCATGATTTGCTTTTCAATTTTCCTCCCTTCTGGTTTTGATGACTTTTTTATAACTTTTGAAGTGCGGTGGAATACAAAAAAAAGAACTGTCTTGCTTTCATCCCTTGTTATTTTGGCGTTAGTCTTTTGTTTTCCGATGCTGAGAATAATTGTAATTCCTTCCCCATCTTACTGATTTCGTTAGGCTGTGGCTCAGTGACTGTGGTCTTAGCGCCCTTAAAATATTGCAAATGAATTCTAAAAAAAACTTTCCCTCTCTCAATCAGTTTATTTTATTATTTTCCAATTATTGTAGTTTGTAATTGGATTTGCTGGTGTACTATCAGTATTTTAATGTCTACAACATTTGCCAATGTTCCATCTCAGCGTAATTGATAGTATATTTTTCTAGATTTTACTTTCGGTCGTAGAAAAATTATTCAAAATATTTCTTCTCTTCTTTCCAGGTAAGTTCTGTGCTCTGCACCTAAAGAATACACTTGAGACTCTTCTAAACGGGTATATGAATGTCTTGTATTATATTTATTAATTTGGTATTACTGTGTCATAAAGTGGAGAGAACATTATATTCAAGCAACAACAATGTAATGTGTTCTGTGGTTTCTGTGTTGAAACCACTGCATGCACTAATTTCACTCCATGATCGGGAGTATTATCTTCCTTCAAAATGGAGAGAAAGCATCCTGTCTTAAGTGAAAAAAATCACAAAAATGCACTATCAATGCTCTCAGAATTTTACGCAACTTTCGTCTTTTTTGGACTACATTCTGCTCTCTGTTCATTTTCGTTCTGATAATGGATCAGAGCAACTAAGAGTACTCCGCGTTTCAATTATATTAAAAATTGCTTGAAAAGAAATGGTTTTATTGCGTATCCTCGTGTGGTATACTTTTTTACTATCTTATCAATTCAGATATTTGGGTCTTTTTTTTGGAATTGTAAAAGAAATTACAGACAGTTGCGCAAATAGAAAAAATATCTGGGCTTATTGTAAAAAAAATAAAAAAAGCAAATTTTTCCAGTTAGGCGTATTTGCCTTATTCAAATATTTACATACTAATTCGTCCAGAAATTCGTCACTCGCCTTTCATTTATATAGAGAATTGCGATTAGCCTGGGAAAAAGCTGTGGTTTAATCTAAGCAGAAACTGATGCTTTGATCTATGTATTTTAAAGCTTTGGTCCTGTCTTCTGTACAGATATTTAGTTTCATTCTGAAATAGAACGCAGCAGTCAGGGAGTTGCAATCATGGAAGCATGGCATTATTATGTTTTCATTGTCCAATCTTCTATTTGCAGATAAAACGATTGTAAGACATTCTGGCTTTAAAAAACAATATAAATAGCAGTCAAGTAACCGAAGCCGGAATGGTAAAACATGGTCCAATCTTCTATTTTCAGAGAAAACGAATATAATCGTTGTGAGCGATATTACCAAATAAGATATTAGCTAAAGTCACAGCCTGCGTAGACTCCCATAGATTCTACTGATCCCCCGTTTTTCATCATCAAAAAATTTCATTTGTTGGCTTAAAACAATCTCCTGGTCAGTTGCCTGGCTTTCTATTAGCAATAAAAAGCCGTTCAAGATTTTATTGACGGGACATAAGATTCAGTAAATCCTGATGATCCATCCACGCTTTTCTTCTTAGTTTTAGTTTAGTTCAGAAAGGTACATATATATTTATTTAAGCAGAAATATTTAATCAGCAACAACGTACTTATATTAGTTAGCGTTGCATCTATTGTTAATATAAGTTGTTTTCAATGTATCTAAGACTAAATGTTGTTTACTCTTTTTAGATTGTGTCCCAAATAACAACTTCTCTCTTAGCACTGTTATGATCAACAAAATCGTGAGATTAATCGGTCAATTAAGTTTGTTAATGATAGGTTGATAACATCGAGTACCGATATTATGGAGCACCAACGTAATATGCCTGTGTCTTTTTGTTCTTTCGTTATTCCTACGAAATCTTCATTCTAATTATGGTTAGAAAATTATCTTCTCATAACATATTCACCCTAAGTGCTTCGACTTTGAATATATACAACAAGTGACCTCCAAGTTATTGTATGTTACCCCCTAGGAGCGGTAACCATCACAGATACATTGTGTGAATCCCCCTGTCTACCACAAATTTAAACAACGATGTAAAGACAGACCCATTTCACTAATCAAAATTTTAATTGCATCACTCTGCATTTACAAATCATTTTTTTAAATGTTTTAAAACCTTTTCCAATTATTTTGTTTCCATACGCATTCACCACCTTGAAAAAAGCTCTTAAGAACTCGCGACTTTGCTTTTGGATATAGAAAAGCAATTTCCATCCATTAACAAAAGCTCAGTACCAAAAGAAAACCTCAGTGAAAAAAGGCGGCGGGGAGTATCCAGAAGTATCGTTTCGTATCCTCTCATCCTTCAATTTTCCTAGATGAGACAGATTCTGGCCCTTCCCCCCCTCCGTTCATATAGGGATACATCATGAATATTTTTTTGTTATTATCCAAAGTGGTTTCTCTCCTCCCTTAGTATTTCCAAATAGCAATTTCGATGCCATTTTCGTTGTTGCTGGTTGGTTAGGTGTTTTTTTTTTATTCTGTATTTGTCATTTCTCCTAATCATAATGGCCGTAAAGCATATTTCTCTCGTTCCTCTTAACGCACCCTTCAGATGATCCTCTCCGCTGGTGGTACTGTATTCGGGTTGGATGTACGTTCGTTAATATACCCAAAAGCTTCGACTTATATGTTTGAAACATAAAAAAAAGCGAAGGAAAAATGTTATTTGTCCCACAGGTCTCTAACCATTGATACGAAGATATGCGACAACAACGAAAGCGCATCCCTTGCCCAAGCGAGGAGCACCCTGAAAAGGGTTTAAAGGAATGAGACATGGAACATCGTCTGGTTGGTGTCAGTGAATGCCTTCAATGACACCCATATGCCCACCAGCCAACAGTTTTTTTTTATCCTTTCACATTTCGCACAACACCAACAACAGCAACGACAGCAAAAACCTTTTTCTTCTTCTTCAAGTTGCTTAAATGCACCAGGACAGATTGGGATGGCATACGGACGGAATGATTCTCTTCTATGTGCAAAATGCAACCGAGACACTGATGGTAATGATTTCCTATCTGGAGGCTTTCTATGGAATATGCAAAAGGGATATTATGATGGAAGCACATCAATCCAGCCTTAATCACCTGCTTGTTTTCTCCTACACTCATAGAAAGATAGCATTGCCGCTAGTCTCCTGCTTTGGCTGGATATTATCCTTTCAGAGAAAGAGACCCAATCTTTGAATTTGAATTATTTACCCCTTTTTAAAAAGGACACCTCATTGCTGGAGCGTAATGGATTGATGTCAATCAGTGAGAAATACGTTTTTGAATAAATGAATGGAAAATCAGGTACTTTCAGGGATGGGATTGAGTGGTTATATAACGTTTGGATTTCTTTGGATTTCGATGGAAAAATCGTGAACTTTATTATTATTTAACTTCTAGTTCTGAATTCTTGTAGAAATTCTTATGTTTCTCTCTCTCTAGGCAAAATTTTTTTTGTTTCAGCCACCCTAGTAATAATCCCAGCAAATGTAATGACTAATTACCAACATACCAAATTTTCATCCATTTCTATCCTACAAATGCAAAACCAATTGTGAGGTTTACTCAAACTGCTAGAAACGCTTTTTGATACGAAAAGAATAAATTGTAATTCTGGGGTTGCATGGTCTGACCATGAACGGGTGATGTCTGTAATAGAGACAGGATCCTAACCTGGATTTTTAAACTTTGGTTTTGACAAAACATTCTATTATGTTACATTTGATGCTATTATCTCGAAGTCTTAAAAATGGCGGAGTGCCAGAAGATTCTTTATTGTCTCCTAAACTTTTTATCGTTCACCTTTGTTTTAGTTCCGCTCACTTAATTTCACGTACTGATTTGAATTTTTTGGTGACTTTCGTGTAAATTACTATTGTTAATAATTGGGTACGCATTATTGCCATGTTCAGCGACGATATTACAAAAATTCTCACCTGTAGCAGGGCAAATTGTATCGACTTTCGTGCATTTAAAACTCACAGCTGTCTGCACGCTCTTTTAATCGTCCTCCAAATCCTTTCATTTTTTTAACAATGGGAAATGCAAAATATTTTCCGCTTTCTGCAGCATAAAAAATACTTTAATCTTATTGGCGATAGGACGATAATCTCCAAAATTTGGTTTCTATATCTGGTTTTCTATAGCAGAGTAAAAGGCACTATGAAAAACTTGATACTTGATTTTCTCGAATACTGAAGGTGTGTTGGTTGGCTTGTCTCCCAATGGAATTTCTTACATCTAAATAGGAAAGAACATCCATTCCAATCCCATTGCAATAGAGCAGTATAATTCCCTTCTTTTAAAAGTATTTCAGCATTATCCTTATACCAATCTTCCGACTATTTTTATCCTTCAGTGCAGGTAGCTTTGGTACATCTATCTTAGCTTAACACTTAAGTATTATTGTATTCCTTTAGATCCATAGAATCATGCCTTCCTATTTTTATCGCATGTTTCAGTTGAGCTCCTATAATAGCTGGTATTAAATAACCTACTTGAAAATCTTCTACTTTTATGAAAAAAATGTAGAAAGAAAAGCACTCTCCTATTTACGTATGACTGTGCAAAAAAGTGTAAAAAATCAAAAATACTTAGCCTAAGTAAGCAGTTTATAATAGAAGTACATCTGAAAAGCTACTTTTAATCTACTCTGAAAAGCAAATCACTTTCCCATTCCCATTTTTTCCAATTTTTCCATTATCATCATTGCACCTTACTTAGCCTGCCTACCATTACCGCCATCAGTACCTTTGCTTCAGAAACAGCAACAACAAAACGGCCATAGTATACACAGATATTGCAAATGCATGGGATGCGCCAGCACAATGTGTTGAAAATTTGCATTCACTCGACACATCCATAATAAACACTTATACAGTGGATATATTTTTTTTTTTATTTTTCATCCTTTTTTCCGAAGGAAGAAAAGTCGTAAATATTCAGGATATGGGGTATCTTGTAACGCTTAGCTTAGCTATCTATCTATCTGTGCATCCACAGGAAGGCGAATAGCTTATACTGGTTACTTTAGAATTTTTCGGTTCCATTCGAAGGGAAATTTATTCTTTACTGCTACTGTTGCATCAACAAGAGTACAGTAGAGCCCAGAACCAGTGGCAAAAAGTGTCTTTCGAACTAAAAATCCTCGACATAATACGCCTGGAATATGGATGGATACATTACCTACAACACACTTCCTGTTACACACATCTGACTGTATATCATACATTCCACATCACAGGGTAATCATAAACAAAGCAGCTAACATACACGAAAAAAATCCTTTTCGCACATATGAGAGACGAAAAAACAAGAGACCCGGGAGGGGGGCGGAAAGAAAAGGAAAACAGCAAAATCTTTGTGTTATTGCAAGTGATTATGAATATGAAAAAAAATTCATCCTTTTAACCAATTCATACAAGTGTGAGGACATGCATAAAGGGTTACAAGTGTGAGGTAGGTCCGGAACAAGTTTTCAGTTTTTTTCTCTTCTTTTTTTCAACTAGGATACGACTTGGTTTGCATTGTGACATCCACTTATATAGCACATTCTTCGCTGTGTAATATGTATGAAAAGGAAGATGGGCACCATGTGCATGGTACAAAGCTCTTATTTTAATAATTTCAAGTGATTTGTTTGTTTCTGAATTGTCTTTTTTTTTTATTTGTAAAATGGTTGAATTTTTATTGCTGAGAGATGGGATTCAGACGCCAGAAACAATAAAATTTTTGCATGTTTCATGGAAAATAAATGGTGTGCCCTGGAGGTTAATCAAAAGTTTGAATGATATGGAGAAGAAAAAATTAAGGCTTATAAGACTGGGTTCGAGAAGAGTTGAGGGCTTTTCTGATGTGATGTGACATAAGCTTACCATCGATTAAAGTACATTCCCTTAGGATTAATTTACATCCCTAAGTCCAAGATACTTTTAGTCTACTTTCCTACCGGCGGTTTTTTATGTAAGAGCCCTTATTACAAAAAATAGTATCAACTGGAATTCAAAGACTACATTCAATCTAAGTCAATCACATCTATGGCAAAATTCTTTCAATCCAAAAGCGATCGATAGAATTTATTAGAACGGATGAGGAGACGCGTGGACCCTTTTATATGCAATACAGAAAGTAGACTATAGACAAAAATATACGCCCTACAAAAGAGAGCTGGAATATAATTTTCATGGGCGTTGAAAGGATCTTCGATAGTATTTTCGTACGAAGAAATCAACTGTCCATGAATAGAATTGGCGTCAGGCCTTTTCTTGCTTTTAAAGGTGAAGTCAATCTTAAATAAAAACACGTCGTTTTCAAACCATAGAGAAAATTCAAGGAAATGCGATATGGAACTTTTTCAATATGAAAAAATGGGTTGGAGAAATTTGTAATATAAACAGCAACGCTTTCCAACTAAAGTATATTCTCCTGTAGCCCAAAAAATGGTTTGTTACGTTTCAAGTTGCGTAACTCTTTTACTATTTGAATTGGACAGAAATTGTTACTTTCCAAAAAGCTTTAATAGGACCCTCTGGTTAATTATTTTTGCTTGTTTTTGGCATTTTTTCAGGACTAGTATATCCTGCTTTTGTGGTGGTAGACTGAATACGCTTGTTAATATTTTGTGGACGGGAAACTGTGATTACGATCCTATACTGAAAGGCACCCGCCTGAAATGTGTTAATTAATGATGTAATACTCCAAACAGACCAATAATGACGTAAAACTGACATCCTAATTATAATTATCGCATATCATATGTCCAATTTCAGTCATGTTGTTAGACTCGTGGTAATAATTCTATAAAAATTATTCACTCAATCACCCACGCATCCACCACTTCAAAGTCAACCAATTCTTATTCCTGTTCCTAAGGCGAAATAATTTTTCACCCATCATTTATCGTGAAATCTTAAATTACCAAAAATTCGGATGACTCGATGATACCCAAAAAGACCGATCCGCATCGATCAAACAACTATTCCTTAGTCAAATCGGACAAATTTAAAGATGCGCTTAACCAGTCATTCCCCGAAAAGCCCATTAAAATTAGAAAACAAAAAATTCAGTGACCTTTGCTAATGACTTCATGATGATCTCTTGTATGTTTTTCAGCAGTTGATCCAAATCAACCGATCGTTTTTACTCAATACACCAAATGAAATGAACGTTTGTAATAAATTTTAGGTTATCGAAGAGTTGAGAGCGCGGTCCCAATCAAACGCACACAGATACTCGCCGATCTTCTGCTGATCTTTCCTCAATGAAAATTGATCGTTGCGTACTTGACTACTATGTATATTGTATATCGGAGGACGGTATTGCCAAAAACTTTACGCATACCAATTTCAATACACTTCCATGTGATTATTTTTACATAAATGATGTGTAGTTGATAACCGGCACGGACCGATGTTTTGAGTAACAGGGGTTCGGATCGGTCAAGCTAATTTTATTACTTCGATTGTGCTTTGATGAAAGTCTTCTGTTTGTTGTTTTTTTTTCTTTTCTTTCATCTTCTTCGTGGGCCTGGATGAAGTGATCTGGGGCAATGATGTGTTTATGATCGCTTTTTCCCTCCCCCTCCCAATTGCTGAGTCTGTCCGAAGAATTATTCTAATTAGAAAGAATAATTAAAAAGATGAAGAAAATATGCTTAATCGGGGGACATTTGGGATAAGGTCAAATTGAAAAATTTCGGAAATTATCGATTGAATTTTTTGGTGTTTTGTAATTGAGGTTTGATTAGGTGATGAGAATTATTTTGTACGTCTTGTCTTTTAGTTGTTGTCGGAATTTTAGACGGATACGGGGATATATTGAATTAGTGCTGGCGGTATTTATGTATGTAAGAAGTTTTTGGTAGATTCAATGCTTTTCCGTAAAGTGATTCTACTATTCACGTGTTCGCGAGTGTCTGTTATGTCACTGAAAACATGTGCACGGAGGTTAACTTTGATGACTGGAAAGACCTAAAGGTACAATCGTTTTTGGAAAAGAATATTGAAAGTGCAATTCGTGGGAGTATAATTTTAAAAATAAATTCTAGAACTCATTAGTTTTGTAGATAGCCCATGCGTATTCTATGGGTGACTGGTATAAGTTTTTATACTGTACTCTGGATCTTCGTACAACACTGAAGGGAACGATAAACAAAACTAACGACAGACTTTGAACGATAGGTGACTAGGGTCCTGAATTTCATAAATACAATTAAAAATATAGTGAAGCACTGTGACAATACCATTGTTAGCTAGAAGTATTATTGTACGTAATCAAAAAACGTATTAAGTTCTATCTACCTCTGAAAAAAAATACGGAAATGACGAACTTGTCCTATGAAGTTATCACTTCTGATTGCAAATTAAATTTCCGCAAATATTTCCATTCTAGCCAATTTGAATCAGAGGTCAATCGAATTGAAATTCAAAGGTTTCCAAATTTTGTTTTTGGCTTTTGCTATCAGTGAAAAAAAAGGCTGTTATCATTTTAAAGTTCATGTACATCTGGTGCCGTTAAATATTTATATTTATTATCTTGTGAGAATATAATAATAAGTAGTAAAATAATTTTTTAAGTGATACTCTAACCTCCCCTGGAGGCATTCAATAAAAATTTAAATGAATTATCTTTTGTATAAAACTTTAAACCGCCGTCAGAACAGGTTGATATAAGTTTATCATTCGTAGAGAGAGGTTACATATAACATGGATCATAGTGTGGTTGAAATACCATCAAATCTGAAGCCAACGACTGATGTAGAGGTAGTGACAGTGCACGGACCTATGAATAATACGAACTTGCCATTTCGATTGAAGATAACAAATCGAGTGAAGACACGAAAGTGCAGTAAGGAACTTTACATAAAAAAGTAAAAAAGATTGTTAGTGGTCATACAAATGGATGATTGAACATATTGTAAAATGTGATCGAATACTGTAAAAATTTTCATAAAACCAAATGATCGATCTGGACACAATATTGCGAGAAACAATAACCTGAATGCCGTGAACCTTGTCGTGAATTTTAACATGAGGAGATTGAAGTCCTATTTTGGATTATAAGGAGGTAAAATGGATTTTTCTCACTTGGTATTACCAATACCTTAACAAAAAAATAGGTAGGATTGTAGAGGCAATGCTTACTCATTTGTGCAGGGTTGCAGAGTTTCAGATTTGTATTTCAGACAAATAAATGAGAACTAAAATTATGTAAGGCTGTTCTGTTCATAGACTAAGGGGATTTGAACTACAACGACTAAATTGATGGAAGCTCTAGACAAAGAAAACCACATTAGAAAGGAAACTTCTTATCTAAAACAACACGTGCAGCAGGGTGGTAGGTCAACAAGAAAGGGAATTAGGGAAATTTTAACCTGACAAATGTTACAAGTGAGCCATAATTTTTGGCATGAAATTTTTGCTGTACAACATCCCAGTGGCTTGGCAAATAAAATTCTTGTCAGTAGAATTTCCTTAATCACTGGTACCCAGATAATTCGCCGTGTCCTGTGCAGGATTCGAACCCAGGCCAACAGGGGAGAAAATCTGCAGACTTGAGTATTATGCTTACTATGTTGCAGAAAATCATGGATTAATGATGATCTATAAAAATTGCCTGTATTATTTCTGTTTTTTGTGAAACAGCAATGGAAGATCAACAATGATTTCACTGTCTGATGTGATTCTGGATACCATTAAGAAATCTTCGGAAAACGACGAAGAATATCTTTAAATGTGTGTCACAATGATTTGAGGGTTGTAATAATGTTAAATTCTCTACTTTAAATCCTTAAGAGACAAGGTTGATCATATATCCATTCAGCTGATGCAATGCAAATGGACAGACATAACAAACAATACGATCCCGAAACAGATGTGTTATCACCAATGACCTCTGAATGCCAAGGTTACGATGAGGGCCTTTCGTAGTGCTTTTTTCTGCGATTTGGAAGAAATCGCAAATGTTGAGATTAGGAGACTTTGCAGGCCTCCTGCGATTTATCGCCGTATTCATCACAGATATATACAGTAGCAGTGACACATCTCAGCGAGATTGATTGGCAGGTTAGACGACGGCAAGATTTAATGATTGGTAAATTCAATTGGCTCTGCTCATTTCAGTGTTGGCAGTCCTTAAAATAGACGGATTAATCACATGTTTTCATCAGCATCATAATCCATCATTCTGAAAGTTCACCTTGATCAAAATGAAGCTCACATGAAAATAGAGTCACCTCTAATGTAAGATTTAAAGAAGCCATATTTCGATTGCATTCGAAACCCTGTTTACAACGATTAAAGAAAACGTCGTACAAGTAATTACATATTTGCATCAATACCGAAAAAAAACCTCGAAACTGCGCAGTATGGCGAACCGTGGCCATAAACCCATAAAGCAATAAATTCATTTAATATTTTGTCACCGTCACAATTTGATATCTACAATCAAAATTAACTATCTGAAGAGTGTACGCAAATAACGCGAATCCACCTGATTTTATCCTACTTTAATCATTCACGTAAATTCTAAGTGCAATAAAAAAAACTGGAAAGAATCGCCATAAATTATCACAAAAACAAGAGACAATATGCCCGACGTGATGAGTTTCAGATAGCGTTGGAATTGTCAAGGAAAATGCCGTTTTCATTATTTTGAAAATTTAAAAATTTTTACGACATTCAACATTCCGAAAAGTAATAAAAATGTCCCAGATAAATAAATATAGCCCGATTGTTGCGAAACTAGTTAACACGTAAGATACTCTCGTACTGCTGTTGCTGTTGCTGTTCCTGTTCGCAGTCCATGGCGAAGATGAAAGACGCATGATTTATTTATTTGTTTCGAAGATTTATCTTGTTTCATTGGTGAGTGGATCGTTCTAGATAAATCGAATATATCTGTGTGGGTTATGTGAGCTGGAATAGGTGCTCCACGAAAGATACTCCCGCACATCTTAAATGTCACGATGTCCCAACGGGAGAACCCAATACTCCCAAGGAATGCAATACATCCGTGTTATGACTACAAAACTTGTCCCCAAAAGAGAAGCTATAAAAACTGAGATATTTTGGAAATACGATACGCGACAAAACGGTTGATGGCCTTAATATCACTTGGGCAATAATTGTTGTTTGCATTCATAGCGTCTGGAGGATAATGGCAACAACAATGAGGCTAAATGATGATAAAATAATTTACAATTGTCACCGGGGCAGCAAGAGCGAAACGTTCGAAAGCCGAACCACACGGCGGGCGCCAGTCAGGCATTACAACCTCCTACCTATCTAACTTGACTTACGCTTAGCCGTCAGCCGATAGAGGGACGTGCTAAACGTGAAGTTGTCTTGTTGAAAATCAGAAAAGAGAGGGAATTTAAAAAAAAGCAATGAAATTAATAATTTTATCAAAAACTCCACCTACATACCTCCCCGCTGATGGTTATGAATCTGATAACAAATGCTCTACAGTGAATTCGAACAATAAACAACAACAACAGCTCTGCGACTAGAGATATAATATTATGTAGCCAACAGTGACAGTCTCAAATCACAAGACACCTTCATCTATTCATGCAACCACTTGAGGATCGGTGGGCGGGTGGGTGCCAGGAGGGTTAATAGAACGGGCATATGTGAAATCACTGACAATAAAAAAGGTAAAACGATCTGCAATATAACTACCATATATATTTATGGCCGTGGCTAACGAATTACGAAGATAATTACTTGCCTGAGATATCGTTATCTGATATTTAAGTCAATGTTTGGAATAGCTGCGACATGACGGCTGTCTTGTCCCCGTACACAGTTTCGGAATGAGGTTAGGGAGAAATTTCGTGTTGCCTTAAATACCATATTGTAATAAATTAATTATAGCATGGCAGATACAATTTATTTCTAGTAAGTGTTTGATATCTTTTATAATATTACAACTGCTTACAATATGGGGTGAAAGTTGAACAATCGGAGAATTTTTGTTTCTGCTACCAGAGCTCCTATGGACATATTTTCCGATGCTTTTTCTTGAACTAGGTTAGAAAGTGATAAATCAAGCCTGTGAAAGCTTTTATTATATCCCATCATATTAGAGCTAGAGGAGGTTAATAAATAGGGATTTAAAATTAAATGAGCACAACGCGAAATTTATTATCGCAATCCACACCAGCTATAGCGGCGCTTTTGGGTATTAGCCGCTTCTACGACTGTATATCTTTAGAGCTTGTGATTTTGTACATATCCTCGACAATGAACACGAACGTCTCCTTTCAAACAACCTCATACAGTCTTTTCTGCGTTACTAATCAGTCCAGGGGTTTCTTACCACGACAACCACGTGAGCAAGTCACTTAAGTTTGGATCGTTTTTTGAAATGGTGTAATTATTGGACCCATTTGCAATATTTGTGAAGAAACAGATGAGTTCTTCACCTGCAGTAATGATCCTTAACGACTCAAATAGACCAGAGATTATTGATGGCTCATCTTACCACACCAGTTGTCGTGTGGGCTGAGGCGCAGCTCAGCTGTATGGGCTAATGATCGATTTCTGCAAAGAGTATAGTGAATTTTTTCTGGGTACTAGCGCTGGACGAAGTTCTTCTGGTATAAACTACACTTGCGAAGCCGCTAAAGTATTACGCAGTAAAATTTCACACTAAAAATTGTGGATTACCCTGCAACATTTGTCAGGTTAAATAATAATTCCTAATTTTCTCTTCCCCAAAATCATTTTCTGTCTAAGCTCTGCTCTGCGCATCATAGGGTTATCCCCTGAGCTTAAGGAATACCAGTTCGACCAGTTTGTCGATATTTTGCCGGTAGAAAGTCGATAGACCTAGTCTCGAAGAAATTTGCCCACCATCTTTTCAGCTTCCCTTCGCCGATAAAAGATGGCAATCCGCCGACGATCCGGAGAATGTAATGCATGGAAGAGAACCTCCCGCTGGAGCCTTTAATGGGTCATTTTGACCATGTTGAGAGTATGAGAACTTGCATTATCATGGAGTAGGATAACTTGGCCATGGCGATTGGGTCTTTATTGTTAAACAGCCTCATTTATGCGGTAGATCTGGACCTCATAAGGATCGCTGTCGACCAGACCATCAAACAATTCCCAATAAATTACGCCTTCCCAATCCCATTACACGTAGAGCATTCTTTTTTTTTTGGATAGAGATCTCGTGTGGTCCAACGCGACGTTTTGCTGTTGGCGTACAGATACCACTTCTCGTCACCGGGAACGATACGATAAAGAAATCGTTCCTTATGTCCACAGTCGCTACGATGCCAGGCAAGATGTTGAGCGGAAATGGTTAAGCTTAGTCTGACAAAATATGGGTTTCTTCACGCCATAATGATGATAAAAGAAAACTCAAGACTTATAAAACTAAAAATCATATTCGCATCACTTGAAAGAATATTAGTGGACTGCGAATATCCGTCATAATTAAAATCCATGGGAATACGGAAGATGCGTGATGAAAAAAATGGAATTTTTTATGCCAAAACACAAATGTTAAGTTTATGTTCTATTAAAACCGTACAAGGTCCCAGTACAACAAGCTAATTTCTAGAATTAAATCCACTTCATTTCCCTTTTTTCTCATCTTAATTTACCAGAGACAGGAAAACCACGCTAATGTATAAAATTCCATTCCGCCAAAGATGTCGTATGTGGTGGTTCACTTTATTTTATCGACAAAGTGGGAAAAAAAACCTAAAAAGAAGCTTCCACGGAGAAGAAACAAACAAATTTCTATCACCGCGGTAGGAATAAACTTTTTTTTTACCATCTTCCTTCTACGTCCGGCACTGATATATGTGTGGTGTCCTATTGCCAGGCAAGGACAAGTGTGTTTGGTGCTAGTAGCTCCTTTTATCCGGTGTGTAGGAACATCTTCCTTTCTGCACTTCCATATTTTTCGCAGTGTTTACCTTTCCCTCGTGTTCTCGTAAAAATTTTCAAGGATCTCAACTTTCCTGGCAGGTATATCCTACCGGTACACAATTGGTACAAAGAAGTATTTTGTACAAAGATACGCTATAAGCTCACGACAACCTCCACACCACTACTATCATGTGCCTAACGCCATGGGGATGGGGATAATGAACCATTTAAATAGTCCTATTGACAAGGATATTTCTATCGTTTTCAAAAGGTTTTATGCGATATAACAAAAAAAGCCGAGGAGGATTTTTCCCCCGTAAAAGGGGTTTGTTTTTGTTTCTTCTCATTTTGTAGCCGGGTGTATTTACTGCGCTACAAGGAATATCTGCAGTTAGAGATATCTACGGGAGCTGCACGTTATTGTCAGCGTGCCTGTCAATGCAGGAAGGAGCGCTCTGCTTGCATATCCTATCCCCCAATGAACGTTCAGTCACATTCTGTTTTTGTCACAAAAATATATATATAGAGAATGAAAGAAAGAAATGAAACAAGCAAAAGGAAAATTTTAAATGTATCTGTTTCAATTTCAAGTGTACCCATGGGATTAAGGATATTGTTAGACGATTTAAAGGATGCACGGAATATTCATGTCTTATCCCCTGTGAGCAATTGTTTTTCCCAGGCATGTGTCTATATGCAAAGCGATGCAACTCTATTCTTCGGGTAGCTTTTACCATCTATCGCACCCCTTTCACTTTTGGATGTATTTGAGTTTCTCCCTTGGTGATTTATATGTGACAAGATACAAGCCCTCAAGTCATTTATAGTTTAAAGGGGGGTTTTTGAGCATTGCTAATCGAATTATAAAAATTTTTGGAGAGAAATATTCAAATTTTGTGTTTTTGGGGACCAATTTTCATTTCGGGGAATGACTGAATCCAGAGGACCAGGCACCTCAAATTTATGATTTTCATTTTTATACTCTAAGGCGAGATTTTCTGCACAGATATTGAGATCTCTTAGGAGCTTAGTTCACTTAGTTCTTGGTTGAAGTTCTTCATGCGGTGGTGCAATAACTTTTGAGGGAAAATTTTTATCAAATCCAGTAAAAATTTTCCATGTAATCTCAAAATAGGAAAGTGAACCAGCTCCTTCTGCCCACACTGTAGACACAGAAATTTGACAAAATAAAGTGAACAAGACGAAAAACACTTTTCAAAATTATCATTTTCCATTAAGTTCTGAATTCATCAATGCTTCTATTGTTTAATATTTTGCATGGAACGAGAAACTCTATCCTTATCGGTGTATCCAATAGGAAGGATCTGCACCATCCTTCGTTGATGGCTGTGGCAAAAAGAGACTAGCAACGACAACAGATGGAAAAGAGAACCCGTAATGAAGCAGCATCCCTCAAAACACTAAAGCCAAAACTCACATTTTCCGTTTGGATTGCCTCCCCACCCCACAACTTTATAACAGCACAACAAATTTATATCTCTACACAAGAAAATATTGAAAATTAAGGGCTTTTTGTTTGGATAGATAAAATTTATCTTCAAAATTATGGATTGGGTTAGGTGGATGATGGAATTGACAGGCTAAAATCCTGGGACCATCTATTCCTGCCTCCCGCAAATAGACAGACAAGAGACAAAAACCAACCGCTTTTCCAACCCCCACACCCCTCTGTGCACCAACCATTCTATCTTTCTGGCATTGATTCTCGTCATAAAGCAAATTGTATACGAAAAGGCAAAAAGCTTTTCCTTCGTCTGATTATCAATTGGAAAATGAAAACTCCCCGGATTGGGACCTACACTGGAGTGGGATGTAAGGTTTAAAATCAAAGTTAATTCAGGAAAGGGCTGACTGACTGGCAGAGGTGTGCAATATCTTTCTATACCTCTAAAATTTACCGAAAACCACACCACATTGAGAGTATCACAGGCGACTTCGTCTACACCAGAAATACAGTTTGAGTGGTGCCTAGAGTGGTGGATCTCCTCAAGTATGAATGAAATATATATAGGTGTGTTCCACACAAAATATATTATCCCAAAATTTTATATTAATTTGTCTGAAAATTTTGATGGAAATAAATTTGCAGAACCCAAGCTCTTGGGGGGGCTGGGTGTACGAAAATTTATTCTCGTGTAGTGTGCAACTGTTTTGAATATTTTACGTTTGATTATTTCCTACTACTGCGTGTACCTACCTACGTATAGATGTGTGTTGATTCCGTAGAAGTTGAAACTTGTCTTTGATTTTATATCATAGAAAATTGCTTGAATATTTTACCAGAAATATAAGATTGGCCCTGTGCACAGGCGAGGATATGAATAGAGCAAATCTACCTATTTATTGAGCAGTGGCATGCAAAAGGATGCCTTCATATTCAACAGATAGTGGCGGTTCTGTATGCATCAATCCTGCAAATATGAAAGCAATATGTAGGGTAGGTGTGTTTGCGTATTTTCTGGAAGTACTAATTCAATTTTACAAACGAGTTTAAAATATGCATCTGAAAGGAATTCATCAAAATTGCAGCAGTTGAAGCCAATAAATGAGGTTTTCAGAAAACATGAAATGAAATAACTTTGAGTATACTTCAGGAGGATGTGTTGTTTGGGATCACTGTCGTGAGTAATTTTGTATTATTTTAGCGTTAAGGATTACAACGAATATTCTAATACATTGGCGCCAACTCACACTTACATACTTTGTTAGTTCTATGAGAAGAGGTTTAAAAGATTCTGCATCGTCCACTAAAGTTGTTGGATTTCATATGTTGCCAGATCAGATCTTTTTTTGAAGACAGCAAGTATATACACTCAACCCAAACGACCTTAAGAAAAATTGCTTAAAGCTACGACTCCAGAGGGCTTTTAACTAGTTTCCTCTGGTCTAAAATTGAAGGAAATCTTTCTTTTCATCGGAATTGAAAAGTACTAGTTTGAATCTGTCCTTTTCTAGCGGACCCGATTCGCTGTTCTGATTCCGATCCGATGCGGTGGAAGAGCGACAGGCGTATAAGAAAGTTAATGCAACTCTTCAAGCAGCTGAATTGTGAGCAATTTGTGTCGATTACAGGATTATACAAAGGTTTTCCAGGCAGAGATATTTTCGATTCTAAAAGTCTTTATGGCTATAGAGTGTAACCGAGGATGTGGCAAAATGTAAGCTTGATTTGGGATAGGCTATTAAGGTGCTGAGCTCGGGAACGATCTTTCCCAAAATCACTGGATGAATCTGAATAACATTTGAACCAACATTTGACCAAAACTAGAGCACTTAAATTATAATTGTCATGTCGTTCCATACCACCTTTTGGACTGCACTTAATATAGTAAAAATTATCTATTTTCGCAGAACTTTGACACTGTCTAAATATCTTACGATAACAACATGAGCTAAAGATATACCAAAATTACGATAATAGCCTAACAACATCTAACACGAAAAAAAACTGTCAACTCAGGTAGAGCCTAAATTATAATCCAACATCGATTCCCCATCTTGTCGGTTTCACAATATGTACTCCCTTCGCACAGATTATACGAACCGTTTCCGTAAAACATAAATCTAATGAGGGATTCCTTTTGTTTGCCTAAAGAGACATAGACGATATAACATCGCCTCCCTTCAT
>QYTT01089009.1:4253-19942 GCA_006980735.1 Dasypogon diadema | reverse complement strand
AATATGAAAGCAATATGTAGGGTAGGTGTGTTTGTGTATTTTCTGGAAGTACTAATTCAATTTTGCAAACGAGTTTAAAATATGCATCTGAAAGGAATTCATCAAAATTGAAGCAGCTGAAGCCAATAAATGAGGTTTTCAGAAAACATGAAATGAAATAACTTTGAGTATTCTTCACGGGGATGTGTTGTTTGGGATCACTGTCGTGAGTAATTTTAGTGTTAAGGATTACAGCGAATATTCTAATACATTGGCGTCAACTCGCACTTACATACTTTGAAAATTCTATGAGAAGAGATTTAAAAGACTCTGTGTCGTCCACAAAAGTTGTTGGATTTAATATTTTGCCAGATCAGATCTTTTTTGAAGAGAGAACACTCAACCCAAACGACCAAACTGGCTTTTAAGTAGTTTCCTCTGGTCTAAAATTGAAGGAAATCTTTCCTTTCATCGGAATTGAAAAGTACTAGATTGAATTTGTCCTTTTCTAGCGGACCCTATGAGTAATCTGAACCTGTGTACAGTAAATGTGTTCCTGGCATTTCCTTTTCCTTTTTAGTGTAATAGTGGCGTATATTTAAGTATCCTTAATAAAGAGGAAAGTCCTGCGGTCTGCATTTGTAGGTAATAATCTACTCGTCATTTTGCGTGTCCTTAAGAAGAATGAAGTGAAGATCATCGATCGGAGAAGATCAGTTTTTTCGCGAAATTTTGCCCTTTCCAGAATTTCAGGCTCATGTAATTCGCTATTCATTTGTTCTAGCCATTCTCCTCACGATGATAGTCTTGAGATCAATTTTGTTGATTCGACTAATTTGCGAATACAATACCCACTTCAACTTCCTCGAAGATCCTGGCATATGAAGGGAGTGGTTTTGACTTTTCTGTTGCAGTGCCACTTTAACGTAACCCCTGGAGAATTGGTGTCTACGTACGGATTAATTGTTGCTCTAACATTTGACATTTGAAAAAAAAAAGATTCGCTGTTCTGATTCCGATCCGATAGGGTGGAATAGCGACAGGCGTATAAGAAAGTTAATGCAACTCTTCAAGCAGCTGAATTGTGAGTAATTTGTGTCCATTACAGAATTATACAAAGGTTTTCCAGGCAGAGATATTTTCGATTTTAAAAGTCTTTATGGCTGTAGAGTGTAACCGAGGATGTGGCAGAATGTAAGCTTGATTTGGGATAGGCTAGTAAGGTGCGGAGCTCGGGAACGATCTTTCTTAAATCACTGGATGAATCTGAATAATACTTGAACCAACAACAAATTATCTATTTTCGCAGAACTTTGACACTGTCTAAATATCTTACGATAACAACATGAGCTAAAGATATACCAAAATTACGATAATAGCCTAACAACATCTAACACGGAAAAAAACTGTCAACCCAGGTAGAGCCTAAATTATAATCCAACATCGATTCCCCATCTTGTCGGTTTCACAATATGTACTCCCTTCGCACAGATTATACGAACCGTTTCCGTAAAACATAAATCTAATGAGGGATTCCTTTTGTTTGCCTAAAGAGACATAGACGATATAACATCGCCTCCCTTCATGCCACTTGGCAATTCCAATCAATAACAACAAACCTTTTGCTGCCCCCCTCCCCCACTCCAAAGACACCCGTTCTCTATGTCGTCCCATTTGCCTCGTCCTTATCAATAGAATTAATTTACAATTTATGTATTTCGCATACAAAAACATACATCACAACCCTTTGGTTCGACGACGACGAACTCCTCTACAAAACCGTCATTGATTTATCTTTTTGTTTCATGTTCTAATTCATCGCGATTTGAATATGTAGCCAACTTCATGTGTATATATACAGAGACGATGCTGATGGTCTGTGCCCTCAAAATTTCCCACCACCTCACAAAATTAAAACGAATTCGAGAAACAAAGCCCGCATCAAAACCCTTTGAGGAATGGCAACAAAGCGACCCATCAGGCATCGTTCCTTAAACGTGAGGAGTTTTGAATAATCCAAAAAGGAGGAAAAAAAAACTTTTGATGCAAGGAATGACTTCTTGTGGAAGGCGCCATCCGGGAAGCTTCAGGCTTGTGCACAATCCGAAGAAAATTAGAAATTAAGAGGCCGCACACTAATCCGATGCCATTGATTTCTGATTTTGTATCGAACATCACAAGGCAACCGGTCGTACTTTGTGAGGGTGGCCACGTCATTAGAGATCACCCCTTTTTGCTAATGATTAAACTTCCATTGCGAGGGACTGTAAAAGTTGATTCTAATGTCCTTTTACTTTGAGTTCCTCCTTATTAGGAATACATCACACGAACACAGTGACACAGATGCGAAAGGCGTAGGGAGTCATATCTGGAGATGTCTCCGAACTAAAGCCTTTTTGTTTTTGCCTTTATTTTCACTTCGTCCCGATCACAACCCCGAAGGCGAATGGTGGCACATATCCATATGTGGAGATGTGAGAGAGGGTAGCCTCTAATCTTTTAGATGTCCCTTCAGCCTTATCCTATGCATGACTTTCAAACCCAGAGGAATCACAATTAATATGTAGATTGTATATTAACCCCCGGAACCCCGGCTCTCTGGCCCGTCTGTCACCCTCAGCTCCTTTTTAAAATCCCTCGAATGCTGTGCTCTTGTTTGGGTTTTTCGATTTTCTTCTTTTCCTTGAGCCTGTATGGGTGGTATCATATGGAGTTCTCTTGGAGCTAACAGCTAAGTAACGACCTGGGGATACAATCGTAGTTTGTATATGTGCTCCCATAATATATTTATGACAACTGCCCCCCTTCGGCAGACCCCCTCTCCAGTTCTTAATTCCTTTATTACAGCTGAGAGTTTTGATTGTAGTGTTCTTCACCCTGCAGCATCCTTCAGTCATCCAAAAGATTTTCTTGTCTTGTATGCGGTAGTTAAATGCCGAAATGGTTTCAAACCACTGCGTTATTGGCAGCTTGTTCCATTCACCGGTATCATTTCATTTCTCTTATGAGCCAGCTCAAAATACGCACCTCGATGCAGACTGGAGAGAATTTCCGTTTGTACAGAGAATGGTTCCTCTGGTTCCTTCCTCAGGAATGATCCCTCAATATTGGTAGACTGTAATTATACAAGTAGATATTCAGGCCAGGAAGCGTTGCTTGGAGAGATCCCTGCCATCCCATCCGCTGCTGCTCTATCGAGGACGATAGATAAAATAATCGTCAATAAAACGAATTCAACCCTTTTCGGTATGCATGTGCGCATAGTATAGAGTAGTAGCTCTTTTTGTAGTCTTTTGTTTTATGAGCCTGTGGAAAGAATTTTGGGGTAAGAAGCGGTGTAAGCAATCGAATGGGAATAAGCGTCATATTTAAGTTGGATGAAATATCAGAAAGATATTCTTCAGTTGCGCAATATTTTGCTACACCTTTCTCAGGGTGTGTGCGAACATGCAGCACTGCAAAATTTGAACAAATATTGACTATATTTGTTCTTTAAAACAGGTATGTTTATTTGAACCCTTTGGAACTCAACTTAACTCAAACGTTGGCAAGTATAACATCTATTGATAAAAAATTGATGTTGATTTCGTTCATGGGATTATTTGAGACACACATGAGAAATATAGTATTTTAAAGAAAACTTCGTTTATTGTGAAGATGTTTATCGCTCCAAAAAAATTTTTTGGAGCCGCACTTCACCCCTACTTTCGGTAACACATCCTACACTTTCTTATTTGATACTGACTAAGCTGAGGAAGTCTTTTTCAGCTATATTAACTCTATATTACTCTACACTCAGCCTAAATGAGTAGATATATAAAAAGTCTGGAGATGGAAAAACTGTAGAAGTTAACCCTAAGGATATTGAATCAGCCTTGATGTGGATCTGCCTGTACTAACTTCAGCGCATTCGAAGCAATTAGAGATAAGGATAGATGATTTCAAATGCCTCGCGTGTACCAAAGCCGACTTATCGTGCCTGCAAATTGGATTATCACTGGTGTCTCTTTTTACCGTGTATTTGTTTTTGTATTTCACTCATAAATAGCAACAGCGACGTGATTAGCACTGCTGCGAGTGAGCATCTCAGCTCTGACTCTGTATGACTCCTATGAGTTTACAAAAGAATCGAGAATAATCGAAAAGTTAATAGGGGCAGAATCAAGAAAAACTTAGGCTCACAACTGTTTTAAAGCGAGGTTACGGCCTAATCGCAGCTTTGGACAGGTGCTGACCCTTAAACTGCCTAATCCTACCTAAATACCACAGATGCAGCTTTACGGAAGATAATACCATCGCGTTGTCAGTTAGTCTTAAAGACGTTGAAAAAAAACGCCATTGATGGTTTACCCTCATTGATTGCCGAATCAGGATTGACGCTAACACTAATACCACAGATCACAGGTTAAGCCAGAAGTCTCGCCTGGAGCAAAATAAAAAAATGACTCTATGAGAATGAAATTTTATACTACGTTGAATCCCACCATGCACATCAATCTGCCGCTTGGCAGTTCTTCTCATTACTTCGAAATATTAGCAAGCACAAAAGAAACATAACACGCGCATACCATCAGTCATTGCTTTGTAGACTTATGATTGAAAACTGGTGCGAGAAGCACGGTCTACTATTCAACCAGAACTAGAAATATGAAGACTAACATGCTAGTGATTCTGAAACTGGATTCAGTTTTATAAATAGACTAAATACACTGCTGTAATCCAATTTCAAATAGTCTCAGAAAGTCTTAAATTGCCACAACTTTTTCCCGAAAACATCTTAAAATTGTAAAATCCTCATTAAGCTAAATCCCGCCACCTATCTACATTCCCTTTCGTCCGATTTAAATACCCATTTCCTCATTTATTCCAAGTTATATACCCTGAGACCAATTAATTAGTCCCGCCGTAAAAATCAGTCAACTAGAAACTCATCTAAAACCAATTACCATAATCTTCAATCAATTTACCAATTCGTCTTAGGAGACGAGATGAAGGATACTTGCAACTCTCATCCTTTAAGATTCCAAGAAAAACCAGAGTCATCAACAACTTAATTTGCTACAGGGGCGCTACCACCCATAATATCGTGTCTCCAACCATGTCCTGTCTCATCCTCTTCTGCTCTTATTGGCATCTCTATCATCGTTTGTAAGTAGTATGCCATCCGTTTCATTTTTCGTTTCAATGATTATCAACTGTATATAAAACCCAACGATAGCCACGAACCACCCTGTTCTGTCATAATAAAACCGAAAAAAAGAAATCTGGAGAAAAAAGGAATTTAAACCAGAAATTATAACAGATTTTCCATTTCCGATTTTTTTTTTTCCTGAAGTAGTTATTTACTAGCACCGCAATTCTAAGCCCTTTCTTAGATGGAGCCGTGGCGACTTTTTTCTTCATTACCCACGCAACCACCCCTCTGTAAGAAGTCGCCTTTCTTCCAATGCCGAACAGGCTAATGTCATCCGAAACCATTGAATTAATTTAAAAAAGATCATTCAATTAAGAACATGGTCGCAGTTGATGTCCTGGCTTCCTTTTTTTATGGGAGGCAATCTATCGGACAATTATTTGGGGCAATCTTAGAAAGTGGAGAGAAGAGATTGGTCGCCTCAAGGCACTCAATCTGACGCTGCATAGTGAATAAGCGGATGGGGGGGATGGTGTGGATGGTGTGTTTTGGAATTGAGAAAAAATCACATTTAAGCAGTACTTGACGGTTACCCAGTGAAGTTAAGTTTTTTTTTTCTCGGTATTTTAATTTCCCTTTTCGTAGGGCTAGAAACAAGTGACGCGGAAAATAGCATGAAAAGTCATAGTCCCTTTTTGATTCGTGCGAGTGATTGTTGTTGGAAAGTGGGAGTGATGGCTTGGTGAACGGGTATCCCGTTCGAAGGACCAAGTTGAATATCTCTACTCTAATCACTGCTGTAGCTGCGTTCAAATTGTATTGCAAGAGCTGGAAATACAATTTTCAGGATTACATACGCTTGTGCACATGTCGTGTGAAAACATTTTTCGATTTATCAAACCAACAATTCTTTTGCACCCACTTTACTTCTTCACGACAAAGTTAATAAATTTCTCACTAGCTCACCCATCTCGATTCAATAGCCGCCATTATTCCATCTTAGCTCCGGAATCAGACAATTGTAAATTTCGTAATTGAGTTCAACTCTTCTGTCAACCTTCTTAATTTAATTTATTAATTGAATCCTTGTAAGAGAGGATTACGTAAATAGAATCGCAAACATTTACCATTTATCCTTCATTCGCTTAACGAAACCCTATCCACCCCAATACCTAATACAGTCCTGATCCTCACTTATCTATTTACCCATCTTCCTGTAATACACCTGAACTTCCATCTGGCATGCCTTTATTTTTTCTCAATATCTACTAATTTCACCCTACAACTCTGGCGTTTTATTTGATTTTATATAGGTACTTTTTGTAATCTTAATGTACTCGCCACCTACACTTGTGCAACTCTTTCGACGTGGCGGAAGGCTTTCATTTCGAACTTCATCCTTTCGCCGACACTGTCTCTATTCTCCGGGGAAGTTTTTCACTATGTAGGGGTCTAGGTGTAATTTTAGTATGAATAATTCCAATCAAATTATCCAATCATTCGCTACATTTAATTCTTCTCTTGTTGGAACTTTTAAACCTCCCTTCCCTGCTGCTCTATGAATCGTCTATGTGTCGTCTACGAAAATTTTCAGGTTTCAACTCTGATGGAGGAGGATGTCTTCACTCAATGGAATTTCTTTACTATTCACTCGCAATTTTCTACAGTGGTTGAACGTAAATTTGCACTCACCACCCTTCACACCAAAGTATAGAACTATGGTAGAACACCGTTCTATCCAGTTTTCGTTGGGGCCGTACTTAAGGATTTCAGTGTGTTCCTGTCGAAAGGAAATTAGATTCATTACCAATACCCACCCCTCATTGGACTAATTTGTGTTAAATGCGTTGGTGCAAGGTTTTCATTCACTTTAATTGTCTTTTTGCCGCAAGGACTTTATAGTGGACTTGAAGGCAAGTAAATGAAGTGGAATCGATAATATTGAGGGAAAATTTTGCAGATTTTATAAAAACATCAAGGAAACAGATAGCTGACTCATTTTTGTTTTATGTATCAGTTCATAGGGGTTTGAATTTATTCTTCTGATGCGCAATGTTATGTCACCTAATACTAGAAAAAATTTTTGCAGCCATAATTCTTCAATATCCTCAGAATTTCACAGTACTAACTCAAATTTATTGGGTACCCTATAATACGAAAGACATAGAGTCATCCTCAGAGTCCAGTGACATATGTTTTTATTGCATCAATCCGCTAGAAGTGTTTGTATAGTCCTAATTAATAAAGTAGAGTATCTGGTGCTGAGCTTCGGTAGAAAAAACTTCCATTCAAGAGCTGAGCATTGTGTTTGGTCTTCTCAATTTTTGTTAGTCTTCACTGCAGTTCAATATCGCTTTTTTGGACAGAACGAATTAAGCTATTTGCTATTATTTTATTTGTCATTCCATACCTCAGAGTCCAGTGACATATGTTTTTATTGCATCAATCCGCTAGAAGTGTTTGTATAGTCCTAATTAATAAAGTAGAGTATCTGGTGCTGAGCTTCGGTAGAAAAAACTTAATATAATATTAGATAATTTTTTTTTTGATAGAGTTAAAATTCAGAACATTTTCTCTTTTTCACTCGAAGTTTTCGGTTCCTTTCTTAGGAACGAGTGTCTTAGGTCGAGCGTTCTCCTGATGAAAATACCCTGTTTGAAGAAATGTGCTTGGTTTTCCTCGAAGGAAAGTTTCAATTGTCTAAAGTTCCTGAAAGCAGGTTCCCTTGTCGACATCATTTGTATCATCCAAATCCCAACTCATACAAAATGCCACTTTCGGCCCCCTGAGAAGCAAGTTGAGGTCAGATAAGTAACCCATCAGAAATATAGTGCGAAACTCCTAACATTCCTAACACTGCATTTTCAGTTTATCCTCGTGTACATAAAAAAATTTCAAAGGATACATAAAAAGATAAACAAAATTGGGGTACTTTTAACCACTTCTAGAAGATCAACTGCCAAATTTAAAATTAACACTGGCTTAAGACGGAATCCTGAGGAACACCAAGTAAGATGGAGAACGATGTAGAAAACCGATATTCGAAATTTTGTTTAAGTGCTTTACTTCTTTTAAATCTCGACAGGAAAGTGATATAAATTATTTCAGGTAGCAATTAAGTTCCTCTTTGAATAATGCAGCAGTAGCTTTTTGCCAATCTCTAACGCTTGGTATAATTTCATAGAATAAAACATCTCTAGCTCATGAAAAAATGAACTCAAAAGAATCTTTTTAGGAATAACTACTCAAGCTCATGTGTACACATTATGCCATCGCATAATCGTTTTGGATCCATCTAATTTAAATCAATCATAAAATCCAGCCCTCCGCCTACTTAACTAACGAAACATTACTATTTGCAACTACTTCTCCACAATCCTGGACTCATTTCATATTTTCAACTCTCACAAATATGCTATTGACTGTCCAATTCGTATCCAAACTGTTCCAAATCCTTCCCTCAGTCATATAATCTAAAATAGCAAGGATAAAATTTTGTCCCTATATTTGTGTCTGAAGGACAAAATTTAGACGTCATAGCGCCCTTTTTCGGTTTTATCATGGCAGGATGGAAATCATTATGGGATGCCCTTTCTTCTTTACATTTTATATGCCTTTTTGTTTTTCGTAGAACGTATTAGACCAGCTCAATAGATAGGTATCTAGGTCTAGTTGTGTACTACAGTCGAAGAATGATGGGTGTAAGTGGGCGCGCGGACAGAAACGGGACGATGGACATGGACGAAAATGGCTTAACTCGCATATCTCACTTTTTTAGGGCATAACGAACAGAAAATATTATATGAAATCATATGCTGAAGAGACGATTCTATATTCCCTCATTTTTGTGTAAAAAGGACGATTGTGTACGATAGGTGGCCGATGGGGATATACTGAAGTGTGAGTGGTGTTAGAGAAACCCTACTTCCACTTTTTGATAGGATGAAAGGCAAAAAGGGGCTCCTAAGCCGTGACGGGTAAGGTATGAGAAAGCGTTTTTTATCATTTTCGTTGGTATGAAGTATTTTTGGTTGCCATTCCTTGATTGCCTTTCGTATGTTAGAGAATATCCGGGGATCGGAGGAGGGTTTTCATTTGAAACTGTACGAGGGAATTTGCCATCCTTTTTAGCTTTTTACTTATTCCTTTGTTGTACTTCCGAAAGTTATTATAGAAAAGGATGAAATTTATTCGTCCGGTGTTGGGGGACTGTACAGTATAAACCTAATCCTTGAGTTCTTGTTTCAAGTTATTTGTGATACGTCCGGAAACTTTAAGTTTTATTCTAGTTCATAAATACCAGGAAAATGTCTTGAAGTGTGGAAAATTGTTAATTTTTCATTCGCATAACTCCTGAGATACTTAGAAATGTTTACGACTTCACTGCACGGATCATTAGCTGTCTGTGTCGTTTTTGTATAGTGTCTCAGAAAATATATTTCAATTAAGCCAACCACATAAGAGCGAGCAAAGCTGTACTTCCATTGTACGTTGACTTGGATACAACAATGCCATAATCCATTATCTGATTTATCTGATGTCATTATGGTGCTCTCCTCATAGCTCTAACGTTCCAGGGGCTGTCTATTAATGGTTCTCGCGAAAACGTACTCAAACTGGAACAAGGAAAGGACTCGATTCAAATGGGCTGTTTTTTCCTAGCAAACAACATGAAAAAGTGCTCAGGTCCTATCCTGTTCACAATGAAAATTCTTCTCACTCACTGGGTAGGTAAATATCCATTATTATTGGCTATCATAATCCAGGACGACGAAGAAAGGATATTCATCGTCATTTTAGTCCTTTACTGTCATCAACCAACCAGCCATTATCATTATTATTGAAATATCGTTCTTTGGTCTTGTAAACTGTCTGAAATCAAACATCCTTTCAGATCGACACACAGTTTCGTAGGTAGATACATAACACTCTCCCCCCAAAAAAAAGCCCCGACTGAGAAGATGTAGATGGGAATAGGTACGGACGTGAATTCATATCTGAATCTCTCGGTTGAGTTTGCTTGCTTGCATCCTTTCCTTTTCCTGTGAGGACCATTCAAGCCCCAGGAAGCTTTTATTTGTTGGAAATACCGCGAGATTTATCAGATATACACTCCATTCGAGAAAGGAGTCCAGCATTCGTTTGGCTAGCTTATATTTATCTACAGAATTGTGCAAGATATGTGAAGTATAGTGTTGAAAATCGAAGGATGGGCCATGAAGGCAGTCGGTCATATTCGTAGACAATCTGCGGAACCCATGGAAATTCATAACGGTCGGATAATTTGAATGATATACACATGGATACTTGTGCTCACTCCCAGAGTATGAGTCCAAAAAAGAAAACCGATGTGCTGGAGATGGGTGGTAGCCAGAATCGTGGCCCTCACGATTGTATGGTCATAAGTAAAAGGGTTGTACAGAGATTTCATATCGTCCTAAATCATAAATTCACATTCGATTCAGATATCATTTCTGTTGAAAAAAACGGGGATTATATTTTTGGTGTTGTTTTCTATTTTGTCATTTAATGGGTTTCGTACAATCAAAAATACAATTTACCTACCCCCGCCCGGGAAAAGTCAAAACCTTCTCCAAGTTCTCTACTTGTGTTTGATTTGAGGAAATCTCTTGTAGTGGTTCAGTCTAGACAATTCTCAGAAGTTAAAATAGGACACTCACGTGTTTGTTTTTCTCAATTTTAAAATTTTTGGGCACTCATAAAGAAATTGGCAAATATGTACATTTCGGATGAGGGAATATGTACACAGTATTAGACTAACTCACTCTGTTTAATGCATGATAATCTAGTATCTAGTTTCTTACAAATATAAATCAATTTCTCTTAGAAAAGGTAATTTATTTTGCTTTTTTTCTTGTTCCAGGTACGTAACTCATCACAATGTATTGTCGCTTTCAGAGTAAGTTTGAAATTTGTTAATATTGAAGTCAGGTATTCTTCCTCTGCTAACATTAAGAAAACGGTACTTTGTAATGCATCCTAAAAACCTTTTGCGAAACAAGAACTAAAATTCAATAGGTACTTTTTCATTTTGTCTGCCTTTCCTTTCTGAGCTTAACTAGAAATAACCCATAAATGTACCAAGAAGAGCCTTGGTTCCCAGTAGGGAATCGAGCCATTAATGAACAGGATAATGAATCATCGAAGAATAATAGAAGTCGCTAACATCAATGACATAATAATGCAAAGGGTAAGCTAACCTGCAGGCTATATCCAAAGATGAAGAAACTGTACTCGATATTCGCGATGACAATAATCCTCAAATATTGTACTGCTCTTCATCTATCAGTGTGAGTGAAGCGAAGAATCCTAGACCGAATTTACTAATAAATAATAAATATTTGAGTCTTCAGGATTAGAAAAATAGCATGGAATGGGTAAATCAAAGACTGTAAGGTATATCCGTTCCGTTTCAAAAATAAGATGCAGTATATGTAGGTCATATTTAGGTTTTTTTTCGAGCATACAGCCAAAGTTCAGGAAGTTTCCTACGATATAATGGTACAGTTCTGGCGGGTAGGAATAAAAAGAAAGAGGTAGGGAGGAAAATAATTGAAAGTAAGAGAAATTTTAGATGTAGAACATCTATCTAAGAAACATGTTGAGTGTTATAATTTCTAGTTTGTATTTGGATAGGTACCTAAGTTTTATGGGCAAGTCTCAAGCTTAGTTAGTAATTTGGTTCCTGAAATAATTGCTGAAAGTCACTGTGATGTTAATTAAATTTTAAATTTTTAGGTTCTTGAATTCTTCACACCCATCTGGTGTTTCCTTTTATAATTTGTATGAAACGAGTCCTCATATATTTGCAAAGAGCAGTGTATACTTTTCCTAATTGTCTTTTGGTTGCACTTTGTCAAAACATTAGCATCCATATTAATTGAAAAAATAATAGTGATTCATCTAAGGAATTGTATTACTCACAACTAAAGAAAAAATAAGCCATAAAAAAACCATCAATCATTCCTAGTAAAATACGCAATTTTTTCAAGTTCCCACAGTAAAAAAATATCTTTCTAAATGGAAATGAAAGCAATCAAATCCATTGTTGTTTTGTCCGCACACACATCGTATCGTTCCAATTGACTTAGCTCGATATCAAAATTATATGCAAAACAATTCCGATCGAACATGTGAACGAGTCAAAATAAAGCGGAAAAACTGCTTGAAAAGGTCACTCCAACTGAAATTATCTGTCATTGACGAAGAGTTAACCATCCGGCACCTGATTTTAAGACAGAAAAAAAATAAATGCTTCTAAGAAAAATAAAATTTGATCACACAACCAACAAAAGTGATTTTGGCTGTCATCTTTTTGAGGATTCAAACGCGCTACCTGCACAAAAATAGAAGCAAATTGGCAATTGTTAAAGCAAGTGACTGCCTTAATCTTGACGGCGGCATTACCAGAACTTCGTCACCTACCTGAACACATTGATCATTTCCGGTTGTAGATTGATGTTCAATTCACATCACCTTGAAGACATTTTGATTGCAACGAAGACGAAGACAATGGTAAGGCCGAAAAGTTAGGTAAATTATTTTTGATCAAAGTTGGCCTGTAACCAACTGTAGTGAAGAAGAAGAATTGGCCAGCATATCTACGACGATCAAAAGTTCGTAATTGCCGTAGAATGCCAATGACTTACGGGCGAACACGAAAACCTATTGAGATTGAGGGGACATTTTGTCGGGCCTATTTGTGTCTGGCCGAAGCACCTGAATGGCCTCTGTACTCGGAGTTATTGAAACGTGTCGAATTCAGGTGAACAAGCACAAATATTCTGTTTGGCCAAGGGGAATAATGGCAAATAATGATAATGATGTCCATTATTATCGTTATAATTTTTAATGCATATTGGCGACCTGTGCACGCCTCGTCAACTGAGATAAGTGGGGTCTGGATGGCAGTACGGGGGATGTTCAGATTTTTTTTGTTGTTGTTCACCGGTTGTAAGATTCACTTCAAGGAGGAAGTGTTCTTGTGTGGTTCATGGGAAAATTAGATATGCTCCTTTGCATGTGTACAGACAGCTCAGGTACAGGTGGGTTGGCACACTAATCGAAAATCCTCAAATTTCGACACCACTTTAACTCTTAATCGAGTCCATGGCTGCAAAATTAATTTTCGTAATTGATTTAAACTGAGAAATCGATTGGTATGAAATCGTGTGATGAACCTATAACTCGATGAGACGTGCACAAATTAGGGGAATTTCAGAACCATTTAAGGGTGTGACTAGGCGGGTAGGTGGGTGGGTGGGGTGTGTACTAATCTCAAAGTTCCGTTCCAGCCTCCTTACTGAAAATAGTAAATCTAATTGCAAACACATCACCAGCTATCTAACGAATCGAGAAAATTGCTTTAATCTGTCAAAGCGTTGACATTTCCAGTTGAATTGAATTTATCGAGAGCAATCGAAGGAAATTGTAATTTTCCAGGTTGCAAGGTATTCCGTTTAGGGTAAGGGGAGGACGAGATAAGAAAGTGGGTTGCTTGATAGGAGGATGCTCGACTGACGACTAGAGGCAAAGATGTGACTTCGAACTTAAAGATATGTAGGTACCTATATATGATTCGGGGAACGTGGTTATTCGAGCAAAGTGACGTGGTTGAATTAAGGGAAACACATGGGATTGCTTCTGGCTGTAATTGTAGTATATCACGCGAGAGCTGTAGGTTTATATTTATTATTTTCAACCACCAAGGCTGAAATATTTTTAGATTTTAGAGCTTTGGGAAAATCAAACTGAAAGCGTTAAACCAAATCAGATATGAGAATGTGCCATAATAGCCGGAGAATAGGTGGAGTAATAGAATGAAATGCATTTTTCGGAGCTTATGAAAACCTCGGCAATCTTAAAGGAAACTTATTTTAAAGTAACCGTATAGCTAAAATTGTAAATATTAGGGAACTTATGACAATGAGGGCTAAGATTTTGACAAAACAGAAGCAATATTACATCGCATTACATTTTCTTCTTTGATTCGCCTTTGATTTCCTATTTTATATCCATTAGGTTAGGTTAGAGTGGTTAGACAAACTTTTGACCGCAGTTGTCTTAAGGTTTCGTAAGTAATTGGGTTCATTCATTTATCGTTGACCACAATAAAGCCTGTCGATTTACTGTACATGTCTGCATATGAATATGAAATCCTTCCTAGTAAGCTTCGCCTTTTTCTGGAATGTCACTGTAACGTAGGTAGGACCAAGGGAGCAGTAAACATAATTGGACGCCTAAAGTCGAAAAATTTCTACCACAGCGCTGAATCCGACTCGGCGTATTCATCTATGAGTAAAATGTATATCAATATCCTCATTACGTTGCTTGTCGAATATCGCCACTAGAAGCACTACTCCACTCCACTTAAAACACACTCCAGTAGGAGTAGATAGGTAGGAGTAGATAGGTAAGCGGTGGAACTCCCGAAAATTGTGATAATCCGAAAAAACCCCAGCTCTTACTCTTTCCATCCGTGTAGACACATATGGCCACGCGATCATCTCTCCACTCTTTCCTGCTAGGGATACTAACAGCGAGGCGTCTTTTGAAATCGAGCGATAAGATTCTATAATCCGTGGTCACAAGTATACGGTCCCCGACACTGATCATTATCCTGCTTTAACCCTGGTTACATCGACACTTTTATCATAGCCGTGCAAGAATGGAAGTCTGAGTATTACATCCATTCCTGTGGTCGGTGCTGAGTGAAGTGCACCTGCGATACCCAAAGAAGTTATCTTCTTAATATTGTGAATTAAAAAACAGTCGATTTTTTCCGCGCTTCTCTATGTTTTTTCCCAAATTAATTTGGAGTCTTTTATAACTCCTACACGGTTGAAAATTTTTGTATTAATTTCATAAAAAAGTAGTATGTATTTCAGTCCATAAAAGTCACAGCATTAAATTAATATATTTTAGAAAGATAGATAATATTCCATTGTTATATCAAACCTATAGATTGTTTTTATAAACTATTTGATATAATTTAGGCTCAAAACAATAATAATATTTTATTACACTTTGATATATTAAATTTATGAGTTTAATCTGTGGTTGTATTACATTGAAGTATACACAATCTGTATAAAAAGTATACATGTGCTTTATCAATAATATCGACTCTATTCACTGAAAGAAAAAGCAATGTGTAGTATGCTCACGGGCTATGACCCGATAATTGTGACTTTTGGTGATATAAATTGTTATTTTTGGGCTTGCAACAATTGCTTTTAGTAAAACAATAAATAGCCGTTAAGTATTCTCTATGATTCCAAGGGTATTCTCTATGATTCCAAGGATCACTTTGCTGTTGCTGTCCCGAAAACGCACACAAAATTGAAAGCTCTGAGCTCATAATTTTTTTCAGTGTTATCCTCAGAATTTTACAAACAGTAACTACAATATTCAGCAGATCTATACTCTTTGTCGATGTCGTTTTCAGATGTAGTCCTAATTTCAACTTTTACCTTAAACATGATTCAAGAATATGATAAATTCATTTATGTGGATTTCAAGTTAAAGATCATTCCAACATCAATTTCGATACTTT
>QYTT01089007.1:65686-80249 GCA_006980735.1 Dasypogon diadema | reverse complement strand
CGGTAGACCTGGATCGTTGGGAGTCCGGCACACGAGGGCTAGGTGCGTAATGCATTCCCCCCTGCGCAAAAAAAACTATATGTCGACGATATAATAATATTCGGGGATTCCCAGAAGATGATTGCGCATCATGGAGGAATATTGCGATCTAAATGGATTAAAAGTCAACACTAAAAAATCAAAGATTATGAATTTTCATAAGGAAAGGCGAAAATCATGTCAAGAATTTCACTACAAGCAGAAAAGATTTCTAAGTGCAGCCAATGCATAGATTTCAAAGGCTATGTGGCATCAGATGCAATAAGGAAAATGCTTTCTATAGCTCGTGCTAAATGCTGAGATACTCGATGCTCGACCCTCTCTCCCCTTTACACCAGTTTCCTCTGTTTATAAAAAACTAACAGTAGTTTTTTATTTATATACATTCTTTAATAAAAGGTGATGAGGTACCTTACCGAGGTTAGCACACTGGTTATATTCGAAGGACATTTGCCGCGGTAGTTTGGTGCAGGTATCCGGTAGGCGAAAACTGGATAGGGTACAAAGAATGACATGCATAGGCATTATGGCCGCTTTTCACACCACATCAACAGTTGCATTAGAAACTATCCTAGGTCTATCACTGCCAGACCTCTTTGTGAACAAAATCGCAGTAGAGGCGACGCTAAAAATTCAGTAGGACAGTACATGGTACTCATCAGGGACTGAGAATAGAAAAATCCATGTGAAAGAGATTAGGGAACTCACAATGACCAAGGTCAAGATTAAGAGTAAGAGGGTCAAGATAACCGAAAGGTTTTACAATACTTTTATCAGTAAAGATCAGTTCCATAGAACGAACGGCAGGGCATAAGAGTCTTCTCTGAAGATCTAAGTTTACCCTGCTATATATAAGCCTGCAGAGGTGCACGCACCTCGATTTATAAGGTAGAAATGCTGGCTTTGGTTAGTGGTCAGATACATAGATTTGACAGAGGTGAACCCATTCTGAGGTATGGAGTATGAATGACCAAAAATTCAATGGCTGTGTCTCGGAAAACAAGAACACTTCGTTAGGTTAGAGTACGCATAGGGATAGAAGGGAGTCAAAAGGTTGAAATCTTTGCAAAAGAGTGGCGGTTATGGAGTTTCAAGGCTCCGAACAAGCTGTAACAGGTTGCTCCACGTGTAGTGTGAGACAGATGACATGAACAAATGCTCGAAATAAGAAGAAATCGAGGGACGCAAACCAACTAAGGCGACTGTTGGTAGAGAATAAAAAAGGACCCGAAGGAAACTATTTGCCTCGAAATCCTTTGAACGATGATTACATTTTCCACGCTTAATAATTTTATCTTCGTCTCTCCTATTTAGTCTCACTATAAAATCCGTATTTAACTGAAGTATGAAGCCATTAAAAAGAAAATAAGTAAATCTAGTAGAGAGAAGTAGAAAACTTAAGAAACCCAAAATGTCTGAAAAAATTATCTTTTGCAGATTTATAATCATTTTTGTTGGTAAGGAAAAGAAGATGGAATGGTGGAAACTATACAAAACTATATTTCTCACTCTACATGAGGAAATACAATACATTTGAAAACATTTTATTATCAAGTACAAAACCTCAAAATTTCCTAAGAACAATTTCAGATCAAACTTTCTGTAACCATGCCCAAATTGCCCCAAATAAAACCCCCACTATTTAGTTTACTGACTAAAGAACATTAGTTAACGCAATTACAGGCTTCATAACAACTTACATTCATTTCCCATTTTTAATTCAATAAGCATTTAGTGCGCTTAAAATCAAACAAGAAAATAAAGCGGAAAGATCGTTAACTGAGTTTGCGATAGTAATTACCCCCGTAGAATCTATAATTTGGTCAGTCAGCAAGCTACTTTATTTATCAGGTTCTCTGTCCGCAAATATGTACATTGCATGAGCCACATAGTCTATCGTGGAAATTACATTGTGGATGGAAGTTAAGTTGTATCTATTTTTATTCAATACTTGTTAAATTGTAATGCTTTTTCGAAGAGAGTAAACAGAAGCTCCAACAGCCTTACAACTTAGCACGCAATACCTGAAGTTAGATAGGGAGCCCTTTGAATTAGGCCTGTTTTGGGAAATGTATAGTTGCTAATGATTTTTTAACTCCTTCCATCCGAAAAGTATGGTTCTTCGAAGTAACAAATATCCTCTTAGTCCTGCTATGAACGTTACAAACTATTTATCAATTCACTTGAGTTCATGTAAATTGTCTTTCACTGTACTAATGTCAGAAAGACCTGATAAAAAAATGGTATTCGTCTGAAGCGAGTAAGCTTTAATGCCTTAAGGGCACTGTTTTCTTTAATAAAGTCTGTTAGCAATTAAATAACCTAAGAAGAAATATCTAGGAAAAGTGCTGGCGGCTCTGTTACCATTTTCATTAATTATGAATTTTACTTAGCAGAAAAAGCTGAATATATTCATTTTCTGGGTTTTGATTGATGGGCAGTAATATGAGGCATTACGATGCTGGTAGCACTTCTAAAATAACTTAGATGGGTGTTGTGATTACATCAGAAAATAGAGATGTCGGAAACAGTATACTATAATAGATTATAAACACATCCTGACGAAGCGTATGGATTGCCTTACTATTGTCGAATACAGGCGGAGAAAGAATGAAATATAAACTCTACGAAAACTTTGGTGCTCTCAATTTTTTGTTATTTTCTTATGGTGCAGTAATAGCTTACGAGATGGCCTATGATGCTATCTACATCTAAGGGGAGATTAAAGGAATTGGGCAGTTGAGCGATAGTGACAACGTATACTTTACTTAAATGACTGAGGTTTGTAGTCGACAGGGAAAACAGAAGAAGGCAGACTGTTCCAGTTCTGCAATTCTGTTATACAAAATAACCCCCATGTACTTGGCATACTACATCAGTTCCAACTGAGTAGAACCAAAAGATATAACCATTGAGGGTATTTTCCTTTTTCTGGTGAAGAAACAAAGTTAATGATGAGGTCGCATTCATTTGCTTACTTAACAACCAATCGGATAGCATTTTGGATCAAGCTACATAGTTTGGTTTCAAACGGTCCCATTACGAGAATAACAAGATCATTTGCATAACAGACGACCCTATACCCAATTCGTTTGAGAAAACTCAGAAGGTCGTCCATCACGAAAGCCCATTGTGCAGTGGTGATAAAATGTCACCTTGTGGGGTTCCCTTGAGTACTTTGCCTTTTTAACATATACTATCTAGGTCAGCAAAGATCGTTCTATTGCTAAGTGTGAAATTCATTCCCTGTTGAGTGGCTTCACTACGTGTCCGTGCAATACCTCGATTACTTTGTGAAGAAGGACATCGTTGAAGGCGCCTTCAACGTCTATGTTCATTGCTTGAAAAGGAAACCTTTTTCAATAGTGCGGATCACTTCATACAGTGGTCGCCCACAGATTTTTCTTTCGTGTACGCATGTTTAATTTGTAAGAGTGCAGGTTCTCTAGGTATTGGGAGTCTAACTTTCCCTTCACAAATTCCCTCCAACGTTTTCAGTAGTTAAGCTTAGTTTCCTATACGATTTGACCGTTGTAGTAGGTATGAAAACCATCTTCTGCTAAAACTTCCGGGTATATCTCTGCTCTATGGACAAGTGAATCGCCAGAATATTGTTGGAGAGCAGAGTACATTCCATCTGTACCCGGCGATTTAAATGGTTTGAAAGAGTTTACAGACCATTCAACCTTGTCCTTTGTTATAAAGTCTACATCATCTTCGTAAAGTTCAACTGCGGTTTGAATTGATCCAACTGGTATAGCGGTTGCATCTCCAGTAGTATCGAAGCAGTTAGGGAAATATTGTTCCATCAGTATTTGCAAAGATTACCCAATCGAGTTAGTCCGTTCCCCGGCTGAATTAGTGTTTTGGAAAGAAACTCACACTCACTGACGTTTTCAACTTTTCCACACAAGAGTCTTTTTTGGCTTTACGACTATAGCCTACGTATTTCTATTCCTGAAGAGGGGTATAACGCATTCTACATAAATTGAGGTGTGATAGTTAACAATACTGCATACTGTAAATATGATAATATAAAATTTCATAGGCACACCCATATCTGTACCTTTCTAAGTTCAATACGAGAATAGATACAATCAATTTCTTTGCCACGAGCCTTTTACACAATTACAATAATTGCGAGGATTTTAGTAATAATAGCTTTCCTCCCAGAAAATATTCTCCATGTATTTATCGAATGTAATTAATTGGTAGTGATGGGGATTGAAAAGCAGTTGGCTTGCTTTACGGGTATGAAGTTGGGAAATATTTTAAACTCTAAAGTGGATAATTGTGCGAAATGGAACATCTGTTTTCAATGACCCGGCAACAGATAATTCCCACACGGAATATACTACAATTGAAAGGCATACGTGTACTGTAAAATAAGGGTAAATTCCTGACGTTGAATTCACTTGCAGTTCACACATTTCACAATTGAATTTGGAGGTAAAGAGCTTAAAACAGACTTTCTAAACCTAATGGGTTAACGTCCCTTAAATAAGAAGGGTTTGCAGTTAAAAACTTTGCCGTTTGCACTTAGATCTGGCACTTTTAAGAGACACAACAGCCACTCAATTGACGTAAAAAAAGAAATAAATACTTTTCGAAGATTTATTTAACTTGAACCGATGGGAACATTTTGTATACAACAGATGGAATAAAAATGAGGAAGTAAGGCTTGTAATCAAATTTCCTGTAATATCGAAGAGTACCTATTAGTTTGCCTTGAAATTGATATATTTCTTTTAATTTATTTAAATGATATTTATTTTAAGACTCCAATATCCTGTGAATTTTGAACACGTATGTGCCCTAATGCATCATTAATCAGATAAATTCATACCAAAACAAATCTTTTTAACAATCTTGAAAATTGAAACACCTGTTTTGTATCAAATTTTTATTCGAACTATTGTGTTAGCACTTCCAGGCTTTCCTTATTATTTTCCTAATAAAGGGTTTTCCAATAAAAGCCATACAACTTTGAATAGAAATGGGAAAGGAAAAAAAGATGACGCCGAAAGCGGTCCGGCCATATCTAGGTTAACAAAATCTCATTTCATTTCATTTGAAATTTTCAATAGCTAAAAATCAGAAAAATCCAATATCAAAGTCAAGGTCTCAGGCCTGGAACTTTCCACTCAGGTCTTCGAGGTCGAAAAGGTCAGAAATAGTTTTTACTTTTTTTTCATCCCAAGTTATGAGATCATCTGAACAATTTTATTATCTTTCATATTTAGACCCTGACTGCACTGCACTCACTGCATCTTGAATGCAGCCTTCACTGCCGCCATCTTCTTCACAAAGGGATCCAGTGGTGGCAGCCCCAGCAGAGTTTCTAGCGTAGCTGTGGGTGTAGTGCGAAAAGCTCACATGCAGACCATCTTTTGTATCTATGCAGACCATCTTTTGTACCTTATCCACTTAACGGTAACCTGACATGCCTTATTCCACCAGACTACCGAAAGGTTTAACCACCAATGCATATTTCCAGTGTGTCTATCCTCGCCTTAATCCATGCACTCTCCTAAATTAATACAACATCAATTTCGCTTTTCTGATCTTCTCTTCAACGTGATACTTCCAGGTCAGCCGCGAATCTAGGTATACCCCCAGGTATTTGACCTCCCCAGCAACGTTGACCCGACTGTGACATTCCACACAAAGGGAAGTAACATTCTTCCCTGTGCTCTTGCGACTTTTTCCTTAACACTCGCGTCACCGGCCTGAATTCTGATTGCTCTGTTCTTCAACATGTTGCCAACCCATCTCACCACCACCAGACTAACTTCAAGTCTTAGCAAGGCAATTTTCAGTTTTTGTCGAAGGCACTTTCGATGTCCATCAATGTGGCCGAAGTAATACCTTCTATATTCAGTTCCTCTCGAACAAGTCCATCTTAGGAGACTGGGTGCTTGGCGACTATCTTCTGCCGTTTATTTGAGCAGAATCCTCTTCACGACTCCCTTTTTGGTTGTCGAGTTCTTTTCAGCCTTCTTCTCTTCACCTTGTAGTCTACTTGCGGTGCATTATTCCTTATTTGATGGTTAAAGGTAATTTTCCTTCAGATTCTTTTCCAACACGTCTATTTACTTCGCCACATCCGTACTCTAAAGAATCCTTAGAATTTTTTTCACTCTCCTTCTTGAGAGATATTCCACCACAAATCGAATAGCACTGTGATCAGATAACGTTGTCCGATCCAACCCCCTTCAATCTGCCAGTCTTGCCACCAACTTGCTGTTACATAGAGTCACAGTAATCATCTACTTCCGACCTAATCTGGCACTGACTTCGTTCCCATATTTTTACAATATGCAGATTTCTTCTAGTCCCACATTTGAGTAACGCCTCTCCTCTGGGATTTTCATCCTTGCTACCCTGCACTATATTGTACGAGTTAGCATAGCAACCTGTGATCAGACCCGTTTTGTTTCCGTAAAACACAAGTCCCTCCAGCTCCCTTTTGGTAGGGAGGTTCTGGAAAATCTTAAAGTAAGTACACAGAAGCAACCCTGAAAGCACCACTTCTTGCACCCACCCTCGCAACGATGGTATTTGGTGTGTACGGATGCGGTAGCAGACGTTGGTTTTATTAGTGTTTTTACATCACTCCCTGCTGATTAATTTTCTAGGGTTAATAACAATTGCTTGGATTGTGGTTAATGTTTTTAAGGCTTGTTGACATCATTGTCTCCAATAGCTTTGCAGAGTCAGGAGTGATTGCGCAGGATATCTTGAAGGAATTCGGCAAGGTCTGGCACTGTATCCCTTCAGCAAAACTCTAAGCATTTGGTCTTAATCTTCTCCTTTGTACTTGATTTAAAAGTTCCCTTTCACGCTCCATCCGTGCCTGGGTTTCCTGTATCGATGCAAGAAATAATTTATCCCATCTGGTCTAGCGCTCATATGCAAGGCTCATATTAGTCCCAGATTTAAATATAATTCGCATATTTGGGCAGGGGAAGAACCTATTACATTGTTGGAAAAAGGTTCTAAAAAGCTCTGAGTGCTGGCGCAATGTCGGTTGTCTATTTTAATAGACAATAATGGTCCAAGAATTGAGCCCTGCGGAAGACCAGTTACAACAACAGAAATTGCTGACAAATGGCTGTCGGTCTCGAGTTGTTGCGTACGCTCAGACAAAAAGCTGCATATGAGCTTAATAGCAACTCTACTAAGTTTGAATTTATGAGACAATTTGTTTAGTAACTGTGATGCGCGTGGTAGCCTGATTGTTGGTCAGTTAAAAGCGAGTTGGACTGTAGATACGTCTGCAATTGATCCCGCAAAAGCCGCTCAAATGCTTTAGTAGGCAAGCAGAGTATACTGACCGGCCGAAAAGCGGAAGTTGTACATGGAGAAGCATTAGTAGGAATCGGCAAGATAGTAACATGCTTCCACGCTTAAGGAAAAATTGAGGCAGTCATGGAAGAATTGTATATATGTGTCAGTACATGAAGCGTATGAGGTAGAATGAGTTTAATGAATTTAGGCGGGATATTATCAGAACCGATTGCTTCCGATTTTATGCTAAGAATTGCATTGTACACTTCATCGGCACCAAAGCAATGGAAGCTAAAACCCAAATCACTGTAAGCCATTAGTGATGTCAATCCCGATTAGCATATTTTCTGCTCAATTTCACAGCACTATGCCCTCTGCAACGCAGGTGATATCATTGTACAATCTCGAAAAATTGTAGAAAATCACACAGCAAGAGAAAATCCTTTTTATAAAGATCCCTGAAAATCGTCTTAAGACACGGGGAAAACACATTTTGTTTGTATACGGAAATCCCATAAAGCACATGTTGTCAATTTATTGACTAAATTCGGCAGGCAATGAAACTTTAAAAAAGACAAGATAATAACCATATGCCGAGTTTCCTTCCTGAGTGTGATAAAACCGACTGAATCCTTTGGGATTTCTTCGACATGATATAACGGAAGGGTATACTCTACTCGTCACCAATACTTTCTTGAGGGGAACGGATAGCACATTAAGTGGATAGGGGAAGGCCAGAAGGCCAGAAGGGATGGATGAATAGTTGGATCTTATAGGTCGCACCACCACGTATACAGCACATACTCCGCTCCGGGTGTACGCTGTACGGTATACTGTATATACACAGCCACAAGAGCACCCCATGTATTTATTATTAAGCTAAAAGTAAACACTACCATACCGTATATGTCATTTATTGAGTTTTCCTTTTCAGACAACACTTTTATGCACAAAACATGTTCCCTGAATTGTCGGGTACGTCGGGTGGTTACAGGGGATTTTGTTGTTCACAATTCACCTGTCTAACTGCCTAAACAACACAACTTTATGGAAGTTTGTGTTTATCTAGGGTAGTGAACTGCTGAAAATTCCCTCACATACAATCGAATAAAACGGCTGCATACTCGAAGGGAGGAAAACATCAACGTATCATGCATACTAGACCATGGAACAGTCCCATAAAACGGCATGAAGTAATACGCCTTTATTTTGGGCAGTAAAAAAATAATTTGGTTTTATTTGAGAGCATTTGAGGCTTCCCTTTCTTGCCTTTTATTGGTTCTTTTTGGTTCTTTTATAGTCTCGACTTTTTCAAACTTTGGCTTGTTAATGATAGGAGAGGTTTCGCATTCGTTTGCATATATATATATAGACATTTATGTATATGCAAATTTTGGGCATTGTTTTTAAAGTGATAATACACTTTTTAGGAATAAAAGTAAAAGGGTGATTTGGAAATGGTCTCCCTAATCCTGCTTTTGCTTAAAAGCAACATACTCCCTCATATGCGTAAACTTTATGAAGTATTAAACTCCTGGTAAACTTTCATGTTAAAAACGGACTGTAATTCAGTGTGAAACTTCCTACCCAAAATAATAGACATTTAAAGCTTGTTATGGTTTCTGATATACAATGTGCTCCGAATTAGAATGGCAATACTTGCGGTAACAGATTTCAACAAGAAACGTAATGAGTGCCTTTAGTGACGTAGAGCAGACGACCGAAGGCCAACATTCATGATTAGTGCGGTACCTCGAGTTCTCGATCTAAGAACGGAGGAGTATTTGAAGAATATCAAGATTTCAAGTTCATCTGTGCACAACATCAGGATGCATCCATATCACTTAACACTATATCCTGTCCCAGAATTAATGTCAGTACAGCGGTTATGGGGGTGTCTGCTTCCTTTGCTTTCATGTTTCTTCCAAAATAAACACATCTTACTCAGATTTTTGCTTAGTTATCAAAGTAGTTAGTTAGAGATTTTTAAGGGATTTTCACTTAAATGAAAGAAAATTAGAAAAAAAATAGACAGAAATTGAATTCCTTCAATCTAAATTGTTACTCGGATGTGAAATCAATTTGATAGAAAAAAAATACAACAAAAACAAAGAATAAACAAGGACCAAAAATTATTTTGGATTTCTGGTATTTATAAATTAAACATTCAGTACCGCTGGTAAAAGCAAACACATTAACCATTAGTGTAAAACGGTAACACCGTACTTTGGTTCTTGTTCTTCTCATTTCATTCAATTGCTTGTACCGAATTCAAGTTCCGTGGCTGACCACCAGTGGATTTGATTGCGTGCTTGAAACAATCGGTTATTATTATCTCTTTTCTTTTGATTTTAACGCCCGCTTCTAACAATCCTTTCATCTGTTTTCTTTTTTAATTTATTTCGCCAGATGATAATTTTAGGCGATTAGGTGTCATTTCGTGGGATTTATACCGTGAATTACGTTTAATATGATAAGAATGGAAATTGAGCAAAATGCATATAATTTACCAACATGGCTGCCCATAAGCGCTGTACTGACATTAATAATTCTGGAACAGTTCAGGATATTTTACGCATAGATTTTTAAAACGAAGGGGATTCAGTCTGTTATTTTGGAAAATATTTTGCGGTCAAATGAATGCTAGCTTACAGAGGCGGGCATGACAAACTTCCACAACAAACAAACGCGTGCAAGCACGCATGCAAATATAAGATTGACCGGTTGTGGGCAACAAACATATGATTGTCCGAAAACCGTCCGCAATATCTCTTCCTTTTCATATTTTGCGTGGTTTTGCCTTATTTTTATTTTTAACCATTATTTCACCCATTTTTTTAAAGATATTGCCTAACAACCCTATGATGCACACAGCACAGCACAGGCGAAGGGAAATAAGGTAAGAGGAGATTGGGGAATTTTAACCTGACAAATGTTGCAAGTGAGCCAAAAGTTTTGGCATGACATTTACTGTGCCTAGGCCCTTTATGTTGCATGGGTTTCCAGATTTTCAGGTATCTAACAACATTTCATACATCATGAAATAAATTCTTCAATATCTAGACTTAATCATAGTTAAATTCGTTTCTGACCAGGTTGAATAGTGTTCAAATTTCTAAAACATATATCTTAATTTTTTTATGATACGTGAATTGCAGACTGTTCAAATAATCGAGCGATTACTGTTATTTAGTTAACTTTTCCGTGAAATTAAAAGCGCTATATACTGAAAACATTCCTAAAAATTGTATCAAACGTAAAATTCTATGTATTTAATTAATTTCATATTTAAATATGATTTAACTATTTGCATGCCAAATGAAACGACTAAATTTACATTTAATGCACAAAAATATTCTCTCTCAACGAGTTTTGATGCTAAAATTACCCGTGAAATAATTGAATATATCAATACAACAAATCAACTGCTCTCATTAAAATTGTACATCTTTAATTCGATGTGTAAAACCCACCATGTGACCAGTCGACGAAAACCACCCATGTAATTAAGGGTTATTAATTTGAAATTGAGGCCAGTTTCATTGATATTCATCAACTCTAAGAATAATGGTAATTTTTCCTAACTCCAAAAAAAACGAATTTACTGTGAAATTTTATTACTCCGAATTGAAAATGCTACAATTACAGGAATTATGTCAGATAATATTGGCATCCGAATCCATTCATATTTACTGGCCCTGAAAGTTTACCCTTTATGGAAATTAAATAAATTATAAATGTGCTAAACACACAGGCCAGAGTTAATTATGAGAATCATATTTAATTTAAAACTTTTACTGGAGAAACTATTTTAAAATAATCTAAAGGTCACTTAGCGATGGTAAAAAGCTGGTAGAAATGACCCTCATTTAGAAAACTTGTCAATGACCTAAACTTTAGCAAAAAGTATATTGGAGCAAAATACTGTATTTAGTGTTTCAGGGGGTTCATTAAAAATATTAAAATTAATATAGGGGTTAAGTCAAGAAAAATATGTAAATTAGAAAAGTTACAAATGGAAGTTAGAATATTTAAAAAAATAGTGGAGCTTTTGTTGCATACTCCCATTCTCAACAGATTAAGATTAGCGCGAACTTCTTAGAAGTTAGGTTCTTTCTATACGTAAACCTTAAACCATTTAAGTATTTACTCCACTATTAGGACTAGAGAAATGGTGTTACATACTCGCATATATTTTCATAAGTTTCCTACAAATGACTGAAAACCCACTTACACATGCTGTCTGTGTATAATAAAGTACATAATCTAAGTAAGCGCATTTCATTCTAACATTAGCACATCAAAAAAATGTCCTCCAATAAAAATTGCTTGCACCTTTACGATTCCATAGATCTGTTTATCTCGCTATACTTTTGCTACATTTTCTACACTTTATAAATGCTACACTCAATCCAACGCAAGTGTAGGCGTTTGACAGATCTTCTACACCAAAGTGTAGGAAGAGTGTGCCGAACAAACAGACCTCATATTTACTCAAAACCCTAAAGACTTCCATATGTTATTTTTGGTCCTATCCCAACCTACGTAAAGAACTTAAAGAACGTACTATCGATTGTGAAGGGTCGACATTATGTAGAGAAATATTTTAAAATTGTATTTTTACCAAAGAAAAAATAATGAAATGTGGATGTTTCGTAAAATGTAAAAAAGAGTAAAGGAAAAAATCTTTCGCAAAGCAACTAAAAAAGAAGTACCTTTCTATTCGACTTTTCTCAGCTTTTAATCTTTTATGAAGTGCCTTTGAAATATCGATAAAATCTCCAGAATTTATGTAGCCGAATTTTCACTACTGCAAGGTTTACGTGTACATGCGTACTTAGTGTTTCAACATAATAAAGTATTAATGAATTTAATTTCCAGCGGCATATCCACATTTTCATTAAAGCCTGCATTCGAGGGAAAAAATTGTCATTATTATCGTTTTAAGTGAATAAATTTTTCCCTCTTTTCCAGACGGTATTTGAAATGGTTAATAGACTAATTTCGTCCTGGAAAAGATACTATTACGTAAAAGCTACAACAAATAAACTATTACGACTTTAATAATTTGCAAGAATTCTGAATTAAGCATTTTTTAAATGTGTTTAGTCTGAGATCCATAATTCATATATTTTTATACTAATATTATTTGACTATATATCATATTTTATTTTTCAAACCTAAAATCTTTCTAGCTTTACAAAAAGTTGCTTAGGGGAATATACAAAATAAAAATACACAATTGTTTAAAAAGAATGGTATGACAAGAAATTGGATTATAACAAAACTAATTTAATTTAATTAAAGTTAAATGTATTCAATTTAAAGTCTAAATAAATTCTAATAAATACAGTAAACTATAGATTCAGTAAGGCGAAAATAAATACGTAATCGCAACTAAAAAATAGAACGAGAAAACAACTATATTTTATGGACGTAAATATTTACTCAAAACAGTGCTTTCCAAATTAATGTGTTCGAGATTCTAGTTTTTACGTCTTTCGACTTTTATTTTTGGGGATGTGTTAAAACTCCTATTTATAAAGGCGAGATTAAAACTAACAGCCAGTGGATAAATAAAAATCCGAATCAAATTTTAAGATCTCGATCAGCAAATACATTCATATCAATCAGATCAAAAACTTTTTCCAATATAAAATAACTTACAAAATTATTTATCTCCATTAGTATTACATCAACCAATTTTCCTGATATCTATGTCTTTTTCGGATTTAAAAATTATGAGATCATATTTAAGAAACAGAATGAGCCGAACCTAACTAATAACTATTAAAAGTTTTATAGTAAAAATTTTGAATTCCTTTTCTGCATGGCACCACTTAAATTAATGCAAAAAAACAAGGTAATATAGATGTAGGGAAGAAAAGAAAATAATGCGTTTGTAGATAACCGCCCTACTATCCTCAATCTGTGGACTTAACGTTTAGCTTTAATTATTTTATTTGAACTTGTAATGACCCCCATAGATCGCTTTGTCCAAAACCTTCGAATTTCGAAACTAAAGCCATGCACAAGAAGAAGAGCGACAACATTGAACTCTTTTTTATGAGTAGTTCGAAGGTTTTGCTTTGGCTCATAAGACGTATGGGCATAAGTGAAAAACTTTACGTTCTCTCAATTTTCAGTGTGAAAAAAGGGGTGGCACAAAAAAGTGAAGTTGACCTGTAAGTGACCTTTAAATTTCACCCTGAGTCAAGTCCCCTTTTTTGCCGGCCTGAAAAATCTATATAAGCGTATTTTCATGACGATCTCAAAAGCTTTTGAAAAAATTGACTCTTCCGACCGTCACATTTGACCCGACATTTTGAATTCTTAAAAGTTAGTATCAAATTCGTAATCAGCAATCCGAAATCCTTAAATATTCGCCACCTAACGAATATTTTGTTTACATTTAGAAAATCTTTTCCGCCATATTGGATCCGCCATTTTAAATTTCGAAAATCTAACTTCTAACTTGGAATTAGCAACCTCGAAAACCTATATTTAAGCATTTTTATGGCGATCGCAAAAGCTTCTGAGAACAATTTTCCTTTCCCATTTTCATATGGCAGCCCTCTCAAAGATTTCCCCGATTTGGTTCATTTTCTGCTAGAACATTTAGGTTTTACTAAAATATATAATATATGATATGTGTATTTTTTTATTTGAGACAGCTGGAGGTTTCATATGGCAACCCTATAAAGGAGTTGTCCAAATTGGCCCATTTACGAACTTAGTATTTCAATTTTAGGATATAAATAGTCAGATATCTTAGCCTTCTCAGTGATCATGAACTGAAAGAAGATAAACAGATATTTGATTATTTGTATTTGCTTATTTATTTATTTGATTATTTGTTCATCTCCTATTTATTTATTTGATTATCTGTTTATTTCTTTAATTATTTATTTTCTCTTTATTCTTGATTATTTTTTCTGTTTTTTCCTGTTTATTTATTTATCTATTTTTTGTTTTACTTACTTATTTGATTATTATTATTGTTATACTATGTTCTAATTTCCTCATTGATTTCTTTACTTCTTTTGTTAAGGTTAGGTTTAGTTTTTAGTTATATTTTGTTTTTCCTTAATTTGATATAAGTACCACGGTAATATTTGTACTAAATAAGATTGTTAATCTTCTGTACGCATACCAATAAATTGATTGATTGATTGATTGATTGATAAACACGTCTTAGGCTAAGTCTGAATTTAGACTCTGAAACTTTCAGATT